>CM066035.1:935926881-936217682 GCA_033557465.1 Ichthyophis bannanicus | reverse complement strand
AAAATGAGCTTAAAACAACTTTATCAGAGCCCATATAAAACAAGCAAAAACCATTATAAAAATATCTGCCATACCATATTACTATGGTTTAGTGCTAATGACCGTGTTTCTTGGTGAGCAGGAAGATAGAACACGTAAGAAACACTAATTACTAATAAACAAGAATTCAACGATCATAGTGCCTAGGGCTAGATTGGACCCTATTCGTGTGGAGAAAAAGCCCGGAAAGCAGCAGCTGGGAAGCTATCAGGCTACTAAAGCAAAATTTAAAAAGCTGAAATCGTTCCTTAAAATTTGAGATTTTTTCTTGAGGCTGAAACTAACCAAATATTTTAAATTGTCGGGATTGTACTACCAAAAACGACAGTTGGACTTCACACCCACAGACCAGGACCCATAAAACAAATCTTACCATTCCATAAGAGCACTAACTTCCCAAAACTCACACAAGGAGCGTGCCCAGAAAGAACGTCATGATAAAAATATTGCAGTGGAACCTAGAACAATCTATACACCTACTGGGAGAAAACTTGAACAAGTCAGATTCCTCTGCCTTAGAAACTCCATGGCTAACAGAAAAACTGGGCTTCAGGTACACTCTTGGAGCATAGATAGAATCCTCCATCAAGTACCAAAATAAGGGCCACCACAGACTAAAAATAGAGATATGCTGACAAAAATTAAACTGAAATCCACAAAGAAGCCAACCAACCAAAGAAATGACAGACATATATAAAGAAAGCACATGTACGTACACCAAAACAATGGGGAGGATAGTCCCGTGGCGATGGCTTGGTGCTTGTAAATCGCAGGGCCTTTACCCGCTGAAGTCTATCCCCAGATGTTCAATGCTGGGCCATATCCAAGCCTCTGGCACTGAATATCTGGCTCATCACAGAACCCTGAAGCTAACCAGGCAACAGCGAGATTGAGCCACTGCACACTTAGTTTCTATGGGTAAAGTTAGCCCAGCATTTGCCGCGCCTTACTTTATCCGCTTGCCACTAATCGGGTAGCCGTTCGTATCCCCGCTGACGGTTAGCGATGGGCGCTGCCTGCATTCCACCCTGGAACATGGTTACTGCTGCTGGATATCTGTGGGAGCCGCCACAACACGTCCCAATGCTGACCACTTAGTCTCAGTGCTTGTAGTGGCAACACCCACGGATATCTAGTGGCACTAACACGCCGAATAGCCCATTTAGTGGCATTTACACAGTTTGCAGGTCTGCAAACAATACAAATGCCTTTGAATATCCCCTCTCCCTCCCCCATATATTCCAGTCATTAAACTGAAAATAAAATACATATTAAGGTCCTTAAGTCTGTCCTCATATGCTTTATGTTTGCTTAATTAAATGTTAAACAAATAAACATTTTCCAAATCGAGGTCCATTTCTGTGTAAGATTTGGGCAAAAGGGCCTTTCTGGCCCCTTTAACTGTCTCTGGGAGTGCTTCATGTGTAGGGGCACAAGGTCCCATGCAGAAGAGTGCATCCCACATTGGCCTTCTTTCCCCCTGCAAGTATTCTGTTTTCCACCAGAATATTTCCCATTCTAGATGAAGCCAACAGCCAGTCTTATGGGATCAAAGCAGCTGTGTAGGTGCAGAACACAGCACCTCCTGATGACAACAAGAGTCAAGCATGGTCTTTACTGAGGGAAGAATTTAGGGATGTTTACTCATGACTGAAGTGGTATTTAAAGATTATAATGCGTAAGAATTGAAAGAAATATTGATACACCGGGAATATGCATTACAACTATTTTGATAAACTGAAGAGTAGCAAATCATCTGGACTGGATGGTATACATCCAAGGGTGTTGAAAGAACTGAAATATGAGATTGCAATCTTTCTAAAAGTAATCTGTGAACTATCATCTGTAATGACCTGAAGATTGGAGGATGGCCAATGTAACACCAATTTTTAAAAAGGGTTCTTGGGAGATCCGGGAAACTACAGACAAGTAAGTCATTACCGGGAAAAATGGTTGAAGCCATTATAAAGAATAAAATTACTGTAGATAGTCATGACTTAATGGGAGACCGCCAATGTGGCTTTAGACAAGGAAGATCTTGTCTTACTAATCTGTTATATTTTTTTGAAGGGTGTGAATAAACAGGTAGACAAAGGTGAGTCAGTTGATATAGTGTATCTGGCCTTTCAGAAAGCCTTTGACAAGGTCCCTTATCAGAGACTTTTGGCAAAACTAAAACGTTATGGGATAGGAGACAGTTGTACTATTGTGGATTAGGAACTGGTTAAAAGATAGAAAGCAGAGGGTAGGGCTAAATGGCCAATTTTTCCAATGAAGAAAGGTGAATAGTGGAGTACCCCAGGGATCTGTGCTGTGTCCGCTGCTTTTTAACATATTCATAAATGACCTGGAAATGGGAATAATGAGTGAGTTCATCAAATTTGCAGATACACAAAACTATTTAAAGTTTGTTAAAACACACGAGGATTGTGGAAAATTGCAAGAGGATCTTGATAAATTGGAAAACGGGACATTCAAATGGCCGAAGAAATTTAATGTGGACAAGTGCAAACTTATGCACCTAGGAAAGAAACCCAAACTATGTTAACACGATGCAAGGTTCCACACCACCCAGGAAAAAGATTTAGGTGTCCATCGTGGATAACATGTTTAAAACCCTCCGCCCAGTGTGCAGCGGTGGCCAAGAGAGCAAATAGAATGCTAAGTATCATATGGAAAGGAATGGAGAATAAAACAAAGTATTTATCATACATGTATTGTTCCATGGTGCGACCGCACCTTGAATATTGTGTGCCATTCTGGTCACCGTATCTTAAAAAGAATATAGCGTTATTAGAAAAGGTACAGAGAAGAGCCACCAAAATGGTAAAGGGGGATGGAAGGATGCTACTATCAAGAGAGGCTAAAAAGTTTAGCGCTCTTCAACCTGTGGCTGAGGGGAGATATGATAGAGTTCTGTAATTAATGGATGGAGTGGAACGGTTAACGTAGCTCGATTGTTTACGTCATCAGAATATAAAAAGACTAGGGATATGCAATGACGCTACAGGTAACCTATTTAAGACTAATAAGAGAAAATATTTTTCACACAATGTGTAATCAAACTCTGGAATTTGTTACCGGAGGATGTAGTAAAAGCTGTTAGTGTAGCTGGGTTTCAAAGGTTTGGACATGTTCCTGGAGGAAAGGTCCGCAACCATTATTAAAGGGGGACCAGTAAATCCACTGCTTGACCCAATACAAGCATTGTGGAACCTGTGTCTTTAGGGGAAACTACTAGTTACTTATGACCTAGATTGGCCACTGCTGGAAACAGGATACTGGGACTGATGGACCTTTGTCTGACCCAGTATGGCACATCTTATGTTCTTATGTGCAGGATGTGCGTCAATTCTGCACTGTTCATCTCCAGGAAGAGCCATGATGACGTATTGCAGGCTGTGGGTTGCAAAGGAGCAACAAGCATCTGGGAACAGGAATGCTGGCAAGTAGTGCGGTGTTAGACATTGAAAGAGGAAGGGCAGAGAGAGAGAGAGAGAAGACTGGGCAATTGAAGTTTGAGTGGAAGCTGCTGATGAGCACTTTGGGCACATGGAGAAGAGAGAGGGATGTGGGTACAGAGAGAGTGTGTACAAACGAAGAGAGAGGGTGTAACTACAGAGGAAGAGAGACAGAGGGAGTGGGTACAGTGGTCCAGAGAGAGAGGGAGTGAGAACAGAGGAAGAGAGAGAGAGAGAGAGTGCGTACAGAGGAAGAGAGATAGGGAGTAGGTACAGAGGAAGAGAGAGATAGGGAGTGAGCACAGCGGAAGAGAGGGAGATGGCGGGTACAGAGGAAAAGAGAGAGAGGGAGAGGGAGTGAGAAAAGAAGAAGAGAGAGAGAGGGAGAGGGAGTGGGTACAGAGTAAGAGAGCTAGGGAGTGGTTTACAGAGGAAGAGATACACGGATTGAGTACAGAGGAAGAGAGAGAGAGGGTGGGACCAGAGGAAGAGAGAGAGAGAGTGCTTGGGTACAGTGGATGGAGGGCGATGGTGGGTTGAGAGGTAGAGAGTGTGGGTTTAGACGTAGTGAGAGAGAGCGGGTACAGAGGTAGAGAGGGAGATGTGGGTTTAGAGTTAGAGGGAGAGGGATTGGGTACAGAGGAAGATAGGGAGATGGTGGGTACAGAGGAAGAGAAGGAGATGGTGGTTACAGAGGAAGAGAGAGAGAGAGCGGTAAAGAGGAAGAGGGAGAGAGTGGTTTCGGAAGAAGAGAGAGAGAGCGGGTACAGAGGTAGAGAGGGAGATGGTGGTACAGAGGAAGAGAGAGAGCGGGTACAGAGTTAGAGATGTAGATGGTGGGTACAGAGAAGAGAGAGGGAGTGGGTACAGAGAGCGTGGGCACAGAGGAAGAGAGAGGAATGGGTATAGAGGAAGAAGAGAGAGAGAGTAGGTACATAGGAAGAGAGATAGAGAGAAAGAGAGGGGGTGGGTACAGAGAAAATAGGGAATTTGGTGGGTACAGAGGAAGAGAGCTAGGGAGTGGTACAGAGGAAGAGAGAGATGGTGTGTACGGAGGGAAGACGAGAGAGAGTGCGTACAGAGGAAGAGAGAAGGAGATAGAGGGAGTGGGTACAGAGAGAATGGGTACAGAGGAAGAGAGAGAGTGAGTGGGTACAGAGGTAGAGAGAGAGATGATGGGTACAGAGGTATAGAGAGGGAGAGAGAGTGAGTGGGTACAGAGAGAATGGGCACAGAGGAAGAGAGAGAGGGAGTGTGTACAGATGAAGAGAGGAAGATGGCGCGTACAGAGGTAGAGAGAGAGATGGTGGGTACAGAGGGAGAGGAGAGAGAGTGGGTACAGAGGTAGACTAGAGAGATGATGGTGGGTACAGAGGGAGAGGGAGAGAGAGAGAGCGGGTTCAGAGGTAGAGAGAGAGATGGTGGGTACAGAGGGAGAGGGAGAGAGAGAGAGCGGGTACAGAGGTAGAGAGAGAGTGGGTACAGAGGAAGAGAGAGAGAGAGATGATGGTTACAGGGTAGAGAGAGAGAGAGAGAGCGGGTACAGAGGTAGAGAGAGAGATGATGGTACAGAGGGAGAGGGAGAGAGAGCGAGCGGGTACAGAGGTAGCGAGAGTGATGCTGGGTACCGAGGTAGAGAGAGAGAGAGTGGGTACAGAGGTAGAGAGAGAGATGGTGGGTACAGAGGGAGAGAGAGAGAGAGAGAGCGGGTACAGAGGTAGAGAGAGAGATGGTGGGTACAGAGGTAGAGAGAGAGAGCGGGTACAGAGGGAGAGAGAGAGATGGTGGGTACAGAGGTAGAGAGAGAGAGAGAGAGAGAGCGGGTACAGAGGAAGAGAGAGAGATGGTGGGTACAGAGGGAGAGGGAGAGAGAGAGAGCGGGTACAGAGGTAGAGAGAGAGATGGTGGGTACAGAGGGAGAGAGAGAGAGCGGGTACAGAGGTAGAGAGAGAGATGGTGGGTACAGAGGGAGAGGGAGAGAGAGAGAGCGGGTACAGAGGTAGAGAGAGAGAGATGGTGGGTACAGAGAGGGAGAGAGAGAGAGAGAGTCGGTACAGAGGTAGAGAGAGAGATGTGGGTACAGAGGGAGAGGGAGAGAGAGATTGTGGGTACAGAGGTAGAGAGAGAGATGGTGGGTACAGAGGAGAGAGAGAGCTGGTACAGAGGTAGAGAGAGAGAGAGAGTGGGTACAGGAGGTAGAGAGAGAGATGGTGGGTACAGAGGAAGAGAGGGAGATGGTGGTTACAAAGGAAGAAAGGAAGAGAGCGTCTACAGAAGAAGAGAGAGAGGGAGTGGATACAGAGGAGAGGGAGATGGTGGGTACAGAGAGGGAGGGAGAGTGAGTGTGGGCACTGAGGCAGTGAGGGCGATAGTGGTTTCAGAGGAAGTGAGGGAGATGGTTGGTACAGTGGAAGAGAGAGAGAGTGAGAGGGAGTTGGTACAGAGGTAGAGAGAGGGAGAGGGAGTGTGTACAGAGGAAGAGAGAGAAGGGAGAGGGAGTGTGTACAGAGGAAGAGAGAGAGAGAGAGGGAGAGGGAGTTGGTACAGAGGAAGAGAGAGGGAGAGGGAGTGTGTAAAGAGGAAGAGAAAGAGAGGGAGAGGAGTTGGTACAGAGGTAGAGAGAGAGAGAGATGATGGGTACAGAGGGAGAGAGAGAGAGAGAGAGTGGGTACAGAGGTAGAGAGAGAGATGGTGGGAACAGAGGGAAGAGAGGGAGATGGTGGTTACAAAGGAAGAAAGGAAGAGAGAGTGTCTACAGAGGAAGAGAGAGAGGGAGTGGATACAGAGGAAGAGAGGGAGATGGTGGGCACAGAGGAAGAGAGCGAGAGAGGGCAGATACAGAGGAAGAGAGAGAGGGAGTGGGTACAGAGGAAGATAGGGAGATGGTTGGTACAGAGGAAGAGAGCGAGAGGGAGAGGGAGTGTGTAAAGAGGAAGAGAAAGAGAGGGAGAGGGAGTTGGTACAGAGGAAAGAGGAGAGGGAGAGGGAGTGTGTACCAGAGGAAGAGAGAGAGAGGGAGAGGGAGTGTGTACAGAGGAAGAGAGAGAGAGGGCGAAGGGAGTTTGGTACAAGAGGAAGAGAGAGGGAGAGGGAGTGTGTACAGAGGAAGAGAGAGAGAGAGAGAGGGGAGGGAGTTGGTACAGAGGAAGAGAGAGGAAGAGGGGGGTGGGTACAGAGGAAGAGAGTTTATGGGGTGGGTTCAAAGGCAGAGAGACAGGGAGGGGGTACAGAGGAAGAGAGAGAGATGGTGGGTACAGAGGGAGAGAGAGAGAGGGGGTACAGAGGTAGAGAGAGAGATGGTGGGTACAGAGGTAGAGAGAGAGAAAGAGAGCGGGTACAGAGGTAGAGAGATGATGGGTACAGAGGGAGAGGGAGAGAGAGCGAGCGGGTACAGAGGTAGAGAGAGAGATAATGGGTACAGAGGGAGAGAGAGAGAGAGAGAGAGAGAGCTGTACAGAGGTAGAGAGAGAGATGTGGGTACAGAGTTAGAGAGAGAGAGAGAGGGTTAGAGGGTACAGAGAGAGAGATGATGGGTACAAGAGGGAGGGGGGAGGAGAGAGAGAGGGGGTACAGAGGTTAGAGGAGAGATGGCGGGTACAGAGGTAGAGGGAGAGAGAGAGAGAGCGGGTACAGAGGTAGAGAGAGAGATGGTGGGTACAGAGGGAGAGGGAGAGAGAGAGAGTGGATACAGAGGTAGAGAGAGAGATGGTGGGTACAGATGGAGAGGGAGAGGGAGAGAGAGAGAGCGGGTACAGAAGTAGAGAGAGAGATGGTGGGTACAGAGGGAGAGAGAGAGAGAGAGAGCGGGTACAGAGGTAGAGAGAGAGATGGTGGGTACAGAGGGAGAGAGAAAGAGAGAGACCGGATATTGAGGTAGAGAGAGAGATGGTGGGTACAGAGGGAGGGAGAGAGATTGAGAGCAGGTACAGAGGTAGAGAGAGAGATGGTGGGTACAGAGGTAGAGAGAGAGAGATAGCGGTTACAGAGGTAGAGAGAGAGATGATGGGTACAGAGGGAGAGGGAGAGAGAGAGTGGGTACAGAGGTAGAGAGAGAGATGGCGGGTACCGAGGTAGAGTGATAGAGAGAGACCGGGTAATGAGGTAGAGAGAGAGATGGTGGGTACAGAGGGAGAGAGAGAGAGAGAGCGGGTACAGAGTTAGAGAGAGAGATGGTGGGTTACAGAGGGAGAGAGGGAGAGAGAGAGAGAGCGTGTTCAGAGGTAGAGAGAGAGATTGTGGGTTCTGAGGAGAGGGAGAGAGAGAGAGAGTGGGTACAGAGGTAGAGAGAGAGATGGTGGGTTACAGAGGGAGAGAGAAGAGAGCGGGGTACAGAGGTAGAGAGAGAGATGGTGGGTACAGAGGGAGGAGAGAGCGAGAGAGAGAGAGAGAGACCGGTACAGAAGAGGTAGAGAGAGAGAGATGGTGGGTACAGAGGGAGAGAGAGAGAGTGAGAGAGAGAGAGAGAGACGGGTACAGAGGTAGAGAGAGAGAGTGGGTACAGAGGTAGAGAGAGAGAGAGAGAGCGGGTACAGAGGTAGAGAGAGAGAGATGATGGGTACACAGGGAGAGAGAGAGAGAGAGCGGGTACAGAGTAAAGAGAGAGAGATGGTGGGTACAGAGGGAGAGAGAGAGAGAGAGAGCGGGTACAGAGGGAGAGAGAGAGATGTTGGGTACAGAGGATGTAGAGGGAGAGAGAGAGAGAGTGGGTACAGAGGTAGAGAGAGAGATGGTGGGTACAGAGGGAGGGAGAGAGAGAGAGAGCGGGTACAGAGGTAGAGAGAGAGATGGTGGGTACAGAGGGAGAGAGAGAGAGAGAGAGAGAGTGGGTACAGAGGTAGAGAGAGAGATAGTAGGAACAGAGGGAGAGGGAGAGAGAGAGAGCGGGTACAGAGGTAGAGAGAGAGATGGTGGGTACAGAGGGAGAGAGAGAGAGAGTGGGTACAGAGGTAGAGAGAGAGAGAGAGTGCGGGTACAGAGGTAGAGAGAGAGAAGATGGGTACAGAGGTAGAGAGAGAGAGAGCGGGTACAGAGGTAGAGAGAGATGGTGGGTACAGAGGAAGAGAGAGAGAGACCGGGTACAGAGGTAGAGAGAGAGATGGTGGGTACAGAGGGAGAGAGAGAGAGTGGGTACAGAGGAAGAGAGAGAGATGGTGGGTACAGAGGGAGGGAGAGAAAGAGAGAGAGCGGGTACAGAGGAAGAGAGAGAGATGGTGGGTACAGAGGGAGAGGGAGAGAGAGAGAGCGGGTACAGAGGTAGAGAGAGAGAGAGTGGGTACAGAGGTAGAGAGAGAGATGGTGGGTACAGAGGGAGAGGGAGAGAGAGAGAACGGGTATAGAGGTAGAGAGAGAGATGGTAGGAACAGAGGGAGAGGGAAAGAGAGAGAGCGGGTACAGAGGTAGAGAGAGAGATGGTGGATACAGAGGGAGAGGGAGAGAGAGCGAGCGGGTACAGAGCTAGAGAGAGAGATGATGGGTACAGAGGTAGAGGGAGAGAGAGAGAGCGGGTACAGAGGTAGAGAGAGAGAGAGAGAGCGGGTACAGAGGTAGAGAGAGAGATGATGGGTACAGAGGTAGAGAGAGAGAGCGGGTACAGAGGTAGAGAGAGAGATGATGGGTACAGAGGTAGAGAGAGAGAGAGAGAGCGGGTACAGAGGTAGAGAGAGATGGTGGGTACAGAGGAAGAGAGGGAGAGACCGGGTACAGAGGTAGAGAGAGAGATGGTGGGTACAGAGGGAGAGAGAGGGCGGGTACATAGGAAGAGAGAGAGATGGTGGGTACAGAGTGAGAGAGAGAGAGAGAGCGGGTACAGAGGAAGAGAGAGGGATGGTGGGTACAGAGGGAGAGAGAGAGAGAGAGGGTACAGAGGTAAAGAGAGAGATGGTGGGTACAGAGGGAGAGAGAGAGCGGGTACAGAGGTAGAGAGAGAGATGGTGGGTACAGAGGGAGAGGGAAAGAGAGAGAGCGGGTACAGAGGGAGAGAGAGAGATCGAGGGTACAGAGGGTAGAGGTAGAGAGAGAGAGTGTTACAGAGAGTAGATAGAGAGAGAGAGGGTACAGAGGTAGAGAGAGAGATGGTGGGTACAGAGGTAGAGAGAAAGAGAGAGAGCGGGTACAGAGGCAGAGAGAGAGATGGTGGGTACAGAGGTAGAGAGAGAGAGAGAGAGCGGGTACAGAGGTAGAGAGACAGATGGTGGGTACAGAGGGAGAGAGAGAGAGAGAGTAGAGAGAGAGAGGTTAGAGGGGAGAGAGGGGGGTACAGAGGAGAGAGAGAGAGCGGGTACAGAGGCAGAGAGAGAGATGGGGGTACAGAGTAGGAGAGAGAGAGAGAGAGAGAGCGGGTACAGAGGTAGAGGTAGACAGAGGTAGAGAGACAGATGGGGGGTACAGAGGATGTGAGAGAGAGAGAGAGAGTGGGTTCAGAGTTAGAGAGAGAGAGAGAGAGCGGGTACAGAGGTAGAGAGAGAGATGGTGGGTACAGAGGGAGAGGGAGAGAGAGAGAGCGGGTACAGAGGAAGAGAGAGAGATGGTGGGTACAGAGAGGGAGAGAGAGAGAGAGAGTCAGTACAGAGGTAGAGAGAGAGATGGTGGGTACAGAGGGAGAGGGAGAGAGAGAGTGTGGGTACAGAGGTAGAGAGAGAGATGGTGGGTACAGAGGGAGAGAGAGAGCGGGTACAGAGGTAGAGAGAGAGAGATGATGGGTACACAGGGAGAGAGAGAGAGAGAGTGGGTACAGAGGTAGAGAAGAGATGGTGGGTACAGAGGAAGAGAGGGAGATGGTGGTTACAAAGGAAGAAAGGAAGAGAGAGCGTCTACAGAAGAAGAGAGAGAGGGAGTGGATACAGAGGAAGAGAGGGAGATGGTGGGTACAGAGGAAGAGAGCGAGAGAGGGCAGATACAGAGGAAGAGAGAGAGGGAGTGGGTACAGAGGAAGAGAGGGAGATGGTTGGTACAGAGGAAGAGAGAGAGAGGGAGAGGGAGTGTGTACAGAGGAAGAGAGAGAGAGGGAGAGGGAGTTGGTACAGAGGAAGAGAGAGGGAGAGGGAGTGTGTACAGAGGAAGAGAGAGAGAGGGAGAGGGAGTGTGTACAGAGGAAGAGAGAGGGAGAGGGAGTGTGTACAGAGGAAGAGAGAGAGAGGGAGAGGGACTTGGTACAGAGGAAGAGAGAGGAAGAGGGGGTGGGTACAGAGGAAGAGAGTTATGGGGTGGGTTCAAAGGAAGAGAAACAGGGAGTGGGTACAGAAGAAGAGAGAGAGATGGTGGGTACAGAGGGAGAGAGAGAGAGAGAGACAGGGTACAGAGGTAGTGAGAGAGATGGTGGGTACAGAGGGAGAGAGAGAGAGGGGGTACAGAGGTAGAGAGAGAGATGGTGGGTACAGAGGTAGAGAGAGAGAAAGAGAGCGGGTACAGAGGTAGAGAGATGATGGGTACAGAGGGAGAGGAAGAGGGAGCGAGCGGGTACAGAGGTAGAGAGAGAGATGATGGGTACAGAGGGAGAGAGAGAGAGAGAGCGGGTACAGAGGTAGAGAGAGAGATGGTGGGTACAGAGTTAGAGAGAGAGAGAGCGGGTACAGAGGTAGAGAGAGAGATGATGGGTACAGAGGGAGAGGGAGAGAGAGAGAGGGGGTACAGAGGTAGAGAGAGAGATGGCGGGTACAGAGGTAGAGGGAGAGAGAGAGAGAGCGGGTACAGAGGTAGAGAGAGAGATGGTGGGTACAGAGGGAGAGGGAGAGAGATAGCGGGTACAGAGGTAGAGAGAGAGTTGGTGGGTACAGAGGGAGAGGGAGAGAGAGAGAGTGGATACAGAGGTAGAGAGAGAGATGGTGGGTACAGATGGAGAGGGAGAGGGAGAGAGAGAGAGCGGGTACAGAAGTAGAGAGAGAGATGGTGGGTACAGAGGGAGAGAGAGAGAGAGAGCGGGTACAGAGGTAGAGAGAGAGATGGTGGGTACAGTGGGAGAGAGAAAGAGAGAGACCGGATATTGAGGTAGAGAGAGAGATGGTGGGTACAGAGGGAGAGAGAGAGATTGAGAGCGGGTACAGAGGTAGAGAGAGAGATGGTGGGTACAGAGGTAGAGAGAGAGAGAGATAGCGGGTACAGAGGTAGAGAGAGAGATGATGGGTACAGAGGGAGAGGGAGAGAGAGAGAGCGGGTACAGAAGTAGAGAGAGAGATGGCGGGTACCGAGGTAGAGGGAGAGAGAGAGAGCGGGTACAGAGGTAGAGAGAGAGATGGTGGGTACAGAGGGAGAGGGAGAGAGAGAGAGCGGGTACAGAGGTAGAGAGAGAGATGGTGGGTACAGAGGGAGAGGGAGAGAGAGAGAGCGGGTACAGAGGTAGAGAGAGAGAGATGGGGGGTACAGAGGGAGAGGGAGAGAGAGAGTGGGTACAGAGGTAGAGAGAGAGATGGTGGGTACAGAGGGAGAGAGAGAGAGCGGGTACAGAGGTAGAGAGAGAGATGGTGGGTACAGAGGGAGAGAGAGAGAGAGAGAGAGAGACCGGGTACAGAGGTAGAGAGAGAGATGGTGGGTACAGAGGAAGAGCCATGCCATGACAATGCGGCTGGATTTCAGCGCTGTCTGTCCATGATGCGTTAAGGTTGCAAGAGGGCAGTTTAGGCGCGGACTGTGGGTGGGGTGAGCACCTTGCAATCAGTGAACCGCACCAACTGTAAGGCAAAGAATTAGCGTATGTGCATCCACCACCATCTCATAGGTGATGGTAAGTTCACACAGGCTATTATCATGCCGTGTTTGGGCGAGATGCACCACATTAACTGCCAGGTAGATGCTTTTCATGTCCCCAACAGTTAATACCAAGGGGGGGGGAGGGTAGAGCAGGCATTCAAAGCTATACAATAGATTCTGATAGCCAGGGTAGGCCATGAACAACAGGGCCGTGGCTCCGATACCGGACGGCAGCCGCTACCACTGCTTATTAAACATACCCCTTTGTTTCAGCGTGGTGGGCTTGACTTTCAGCCCTTCTCCTGCTAATCCATTCCCTCAGTCACTTTAACTGAACTTTACCATTATGACTGTAATACATATATTTTCCTCATTATAAAGAAAACAATTTATTGCTATAACACAGCAATTATTGTACCTATTCCTTGGGTATATTGAAGATATACACACATTTTGTTTCTTTTCTAAAGGATAGAATATATTTTGCTAATTATTGTAAGAGTAAGATATTTATTATATAATAAACCAGGGAATTATCATCGGCTGTGATTCAAAATATAAGAACTTGTGGGCACAAAATGAAATCAGCAGTTTGCAAATATAAGAGAAAAAAGGAAATACTTTATCTCCAAATGCAGCATTCACTTGTGGAACTCACGGCTGAAAGACATTGCAAAAGCACACATTATAATGAAGCACATAAAGAAATTATCCAGACCTATGGATGACAGATTGATCAATCGTAGACCGTGTACTGCTGTAGAAGTCACAGACGTCACGGTGGAAGGGTCCAGCAGGTGATGGATGATGCTACATGTATTTATGAAATTGCCACAGGTAGTGTGGGGCAAAGGTACCATTAGCGTATGAATAAATTGCAGAGAAGGCGTAGCAGCTGTGATACAAGCAGGCAGCGCAGCCGCGGTAGGGACATACGGCGCTGTACTCGGCGCATCACTAGCACTGTAGTAGGGCACACGTGCCCATAGCAGATGCACACTGCGAAGGAGCTCGCTACAAGCACTTTTCTATTGCACACTATCGGTATGATTTTATGGCCAACAATAAAGCACCAAACTCTTGCAGAGATAGAGAGCAATACCTGAGCCCCTACCACTTGTAAGTGGCCAGTGATGGATGGAGAGGGCAGACCTGGGACCAGGCACATCCCGCTGCACGGCTCAGAGCAATGGGACAAAGTAGGAATATAGGGGGCAAATGCAGCAGTTGAATGAGTCGGGGGCCCTGTAAGGCTGCAGGCAGGGTGTCAGCAGTAACTGTCATGGGAAATGGTCGTGTGAACACCCCTCTAATACTGAGGTGCTCAGGGTACCCGATTATTGAGGCTGCAGTGGAAGGTTACCAGGCCTCTGGAGTAGGAGGGGTTTGGGACCCCTTCCTGTCACTGCCCTTATACATCTGGCAAAGTACTCTTGCTAGGGAGGAGAAGAGAGCACTGTTGCAGATCTGCAGGTTCAATACAGTAACCGCACACATGCAGGGGATATATGGCTAGGGAACCCTGCCAATCATGCCTTCTACCACATGGAGTCCATGATGCCTACATGCAACCCTTTTGGGAACCACATAGAATATCCACCCTTGTGGCCTAAATCAGCAGGGGGTAGGAGGCAGTTTACAAAAGCTCTGGGACACACCACAGGACACACCTACACACCCCTGTGCAGAATGGCAATCCAGTGCTTGTGGCCTGGATTGGCCACTTTTGGAAACACGATACTGGGTTTGATGGACCTTAATGGATCTGACCCATTATGGCATTTCTTATGTTCTTAATCCCAAGCAGCTCCCAGGGAATGCCTCATCCCCTAGGTGGGGAGAGTGGGGGGGGGGCACTGATCTGGCAGCTCCAACCACGCAAAACCATGTTCAGTGATAGAAACGTAGGCAACCACTCATGAGTCAGAAGGCCAAAGACACGTCCTCATATGATCGGGATGAAGGGCCATCTGCCCACAAGAATAGGGCCCATAGCATCGGCTTGGCCCTCCCCCCCAAGTGCATGTCTGCATCTCATCATACTCATATTATCTCTCTTCTCAAGTCACTTCATTGGCTCCCTATCCATTTCCGCATCCAGTTCAAACTTCTTCTGCTGACCTATAAGTGCATTCACTCTGCAGCTCCTCACCACCTTTCCTCTCTCATCTCTCCCTACACCCCTCCTCGGGAACTCCGCTCTTCTGGCAAATCGCTTCTATCTGTGCCCTTCTCTTCTATTGCTAACTCCAGACTTTGCTTCTTTCAACTTGCTGCTCCTTATGCCTGGAACAAACTACCTGAGTCTGTTTGTCAGGCGCCTTCTCTAGCCCTTTTCAAATCCAGGCTGAAAACTCACCTGTTCGCTGCTACTTGACTCACCTGATCCCTTTAGTGTTTCCTTACCATTCCCCCTAGCTGTATCCCATGTCTACAGTGTTGACTAGATTGTAAGCTCCGATGAGCAGGGACCGTCTTTTACATGTCTGTGCAGCACTACGTACATCTTGTAGCGCTATGCAAATGTTCAGCAGTAGCAGTAGTTGCAGGGGAGGTGGTGGTCTGACAGCACATATTGGTGCCAAACCTACATTTGCCAGCTGTTGGAACACTTCATTTGCATGTCCCTCCCCAGCTGTTCTCTGCTGTCTCCAATCCTGGCTATGTCGTCCATGCCAGATATTTCACTGAGCACAGGCCCTATCTCCCAACTCTTCCTCCCCAGCTCTTCACAGCAGCAGCCCTCCCGCATCTATCCAGTGCAAATGCATACTTGAACATATATACGCACAAGGCTGTGTCATTCTTGAAAGAAAGTATGTGTGTGTACCCACTCTCCCAGCAGATACATTCATGTACTCCACACTACCAAGGCAAATGCAGTTCTCCCTGGTCAGACGCTGATGGTAGTTCTATGTGCGCTAGCAGAGCCTTTGTGCCTCTAGTTCGCCACTAATGTGGGCGGTTTGTTTGAGTTTAGTACATGCCGGTAGGCTGTTTGTGCTCTGATATCTCACACTGCATATGATTGATGTGGTTGATGGTCTGACATGTATTATACGAGCTGAGTTTAGCTTCCTGAAGCAGCATTAGTGAAACGCCCGGCGTCAGAGTTGAACTGCTGGCATTTTGAAGCTGGATTTGCAGTGCCTACGGATGTTTGCAGCACAGTACAGCCGTGGGGTTAAACTGTGCTTACTAAGCTGTGCTACACTGTTTATATGGTAGCTAAGCTTGCTAGAGGGTATAGGAGCCTAGTTTGTTTCTATATTTTTAAGTGAACTGATTGTTTTCATTAAAGAAGTTATTTATAGATATGTTGAGACTAGAGGTATTTTATGACCTATGATGCTGAGACATATCTATGGTTTGCCAACGCTGGCTGATAAGAACATAAGATATGCCATACTGGGTCAGACCAAGGTCCATCAAGCCCAGTATCCTGTTTCCAACAGTGGCCAATCTAGGTCATACGTACCTAGCAGTTTCCCCAAAAGACACAGGTTCTGCAATGCTTGTTCTAGGCTGATGCAGAGCTATGAACTTTGTTGCCATTGTGTTGGCGTGTGAACCATGAAGTCTTTTTCCCATAATCTAGAGGCTGTTGAATAAGTGAGGAGATTAATAGTTCTGATCCAGGATTTTTAGGTTATGTTGCTTTGAATTTGGATCTGAAGAAGCAAGATTGAGATTTGGGATGGCATCAACTAATGTGGGTGCCCCAGATGCACACTGCTGCCATTGCCCCCTCTCTCACCCCAACTCCACCCTATTAGCATTCTGCGTTGGTAGCATGGTATTTCTGTGCAGACGCTTTCTGGCCATGTGCTCCAGGCTACCACACAGCCAAGATGAGTGTTAGCCCTCTGCTAAACCCCGCACTCCCAGCTACTGCACCCCTTACTGATCTAGTTTAACAAGGCAATGAGAACAATGTTCAGTTCCAGTCAACACCTCTCAAAAAATGTATAACTAGGTAAGTTACAGAGAACGACAACAAAATGAGGAAAGGGAGGAGATGAGTGACTCTCTATGGATAAAGGCTAAACAAGTTAGGGCTCTTCAACTTAAAGAGACAGCAGATAGAGGATATGATAGAAGTCTCTAGAATCATGAGTTGGGTGCAGTTTAGGGAGTGGTTATTTACCCTTCAAATACTAGGACTGGGGACAATCCATGAAACTAGCACGTAGCAAATTTGAAATAAAGTGGAGAAAGCAATTTTTCACTCAACTCACCATAATGTGAAGAATTTGTTGCTGGTGAATGTGGTCAACAGTTAGCATAGCTGGTTTAAGGAAATTGGGAAGGGAGTTGGCTTTAGCTCAAAGTGATTTACAATCCGATACAGTAAGCAGTTTCTTGGCCCCAGAGGGCTTACAATCCAGGTTTGTACCTGAAGCAATGGAGGCGTAAGTGATGCCCAAAATGCCAAAGATTGGCAGTGGGAGCCCAACCCTGGCTTCCCTGGTTTCCAATCCCTTGCTCTAACCATTGGTCAACTTCTCCACTTCCAAAATGGGTTTGGACAAGTTCCTGGATGAAAGGTCCATAAAGAATTATTAGTCAGGTAGATATGAGAAAAGCTACCAGTTATCTCTGGGTAGAAGCAGTAAAGAATGGATCTACTCTTGTGATTTGCTGGATACTTCTGACCTGGTTTGGCCACCATTGGAAACAGGATGCTAGACCCAGATGGGCAGTATTTAAACATCATGGCGGTCAGCCATGTTAAATATCAGTGGGATATTTGATGGGAGCATCTGGATAGGAGTTGCCACTGAATATCTGAGCTGAGCGACGCTGATCCAGATTGCAATTTAGACCTGCTTTACATGAAGCCTAAGGAGTCTGGATAAGTGTTGGCTGAATATCATGCTATTTGGATAAGTATCTGTACTTATCTGGATAGTGCCGACAGGCTCTTGTTCCACCCACAGACAGTAACTACACTAACAGGATAGTGTCAGGGGGGTGTGGGAGAAATTCAGTGGCCTTATCTGGATAGTACCACTGAATACCGCTTCCCACATCCTCATTTGGTCTGCTTCCCATTGTGTGGCCAGCTACGAGTTCTGAATATTGGGCCCAATGATCCTTTAGTCTGACCCAACATGGTGCCTCTGCTTCATAACGTGCCTTCTTTTTACCATGGGGGAAAGGGATGGGGTTAGATAGTGGAAAAGAACTCCACAGATTCTTTTGCACCCACAGTATCACTACAAATGTACCTCACAGAGAGTTCCTTTATATTAACTTGCTGGAGAGAGAAAAGCATGTTGGCCTTGCAAACTGTATTGTATGGGGGCTGTACTTAGAGAAACACACAGGGCTTGGAATGCAAAAGGGTTCAGTCCATTTTTCATGGAAGATTATGGGGAGTACAAAAAGGCCTGAATGAAAATTACCTTCCTCAAAAGCAGGTAAAAATATGTTGTTTCAATAACATTCATACTTTGAGATATGCGAAAGGAGAGAGACATTGCTGTGGGCACTTTTACGCCTTGTAGCGCTAAACAAATGATTAGTAGTAGAAGTCGTAGTAGTACGAAAGGGAAACAATGCATACAAATTTTAGGGGCCTATTTACTTAACTGTACTAAGGGTTTACACCTTATAGCCAAAGTAAGGCACGTGGAGGGTAATTCTGTAAGAGGCAGCTGGATTAATTCAGCATAAGTAGCGTGTAAATAAAACTGCAATCACTTGCATCCTCTAGAGCTGGTGTAAATAACCACGCCTATCTGATGCACGTTTGGCCATATTTCATAAACTACCCATGTAAATATGCTTTCCACCCAAGCTCTGCCCAGGTGCCCACGGACACTATACACGATCAGCCTGACGTGTCTTTCAGAATGGTGTCCTGCTACGTGACACGTGGAAGGGGTGATTTATACATGCAAGACGCTAGAATACAGTGATTTACATGTAGTAACAAGTCCGTAAGTCCAGCTGCCTCTTCTAGAACTACCTCCGTTAAGTGCAGATCCTGTGCATTAACTGGTGGGGGCGTTCCCAACACATTGGGGAAGGCAGTCATGCAGTTAAAAAGCAGCAATAGCTGCTGCCATGTGTCAATGGCACAGTGGCTACCGTGGAGTGCAGTTAGCTACACCTCGTCAGTGTTAGCAGTTAATGTATAGTAATGACACCCCTGTAAACTGCAGGGCGCAGTCCCCGCCCACTCCTCATGCATTCCATGCCCCCTCCTGAGAATTTCCACATTAATTAGTTTTAGCATTAATTTCGCACATATATGCCAATATATGCACGTAGGGCCTCTTACGTAATTATCTCAAGCATGCTGGATTTGCGCTGGTGTTTTATAAAGGCGTCTTTATAAAATAGACTAAAAATAGGGGCTATGTGCCCTTTACATGGATGACCTGCTATGAATTTACTCTAGCTGTTTAACATGGCAGTTAACAAATACTAACAGTTAATCCGCTGTGTCAGCTATTAACGCCGCACTATGTTGTCAATACACGTGAAACATTTTGCTCAGCTTTTTCAAATGACCCTTAGGATCCTTAGGTGTTAAACCCAGGGTGTCAATTATACATAGCTGAATTCAGTGAAATCTTTGCTATTGGAATTAAGCATGGCACCTAACTTATCTGTACCAGAAGGAAAAGTACATGTGACATCTAACTGAGGGTGGGTAAGTAAGATGGAAAAAGACAGCTTCATGTTCTGTTGTACAGTCACAGATTGATGATTATTATATTTTCATTCATACACTATTATCCTTGACTGCTATGCAATTTCTCCCATGAAATTTCTATTTTCTCAGATCGTTAAAACAAATCTGTTCTTTGATCACGTCAGTATCCAGAGCATATCTATATCTATCAGCATCAAAATGTTAGGGAATTTTCAACCAGAGAAATCATTCAGCTGTTTGGAAATCAAGCTAGAAGTGTCTGGCCATGATTTTTTTTCATCATCTGACAACATCTTCCTGCTCCGTCTGGATTCTTGTTCCATCAGAACTAGTCTCTACTGATTTTATGGCACTATGGGGTCTATTCCCCCCTTGCCATCCCTGACAAAAACCTCCCTGTATGAACAAGGAGTTTGTATGGGGAGGCTTAAAAGGGGGCAGGAGGGGGCATTGTGGAGGTGGGGTGAGGGCAGGCAGTGGGACGTTTGTGGCCCCTGATGTACAGGGCCGATTCAGAAGTTGGCCCTGTACGTCCAGAGCCAGCAGCCTGAACGGGGACTTTAGTCCACCTCGGAGGTGGAATAAGTCCCCCTGGATGTCAGGGGACAGCAGGCCGGAGCAGAGGAAGTGGGACAAGGGAATGCAGGGGGTTACCTGCAGCCCAACCCTGGCCATGGGTGGTCAGATCGGGGGTGTGGCTGCGGGGAAAGGAACTAGTGGCCGGCAGCAGGGGATCATGACTCCTGAATGGAGGCACGGTGCCATGGCAAGGGGACACCATGGCACTGCAGCTCAATCATTTAGGAGCCTGAGTTAGCCAGGCAGGGGCCTGTATGTGCAGGCTGATTTGAATCGGGTCCCGGCCTGCACATACAGGTCCAGACCCTACTCTGATCCCGTGGGGCACATCTAGCCCACACGTGATCAGAATCGGGTCTGCCTCTGTGCGTCCCGATCCAGTGCACAGGGGTATGGGTGGCCAATTTGGAATGTGCCTCCACGTGTCTTGAGTCCCATGTGCCTGGAGTGATGATTTTGGATAGTTTACCAAGCTCTCAGATCAGATTTGATGGTGAAGGAGAGGAAATGGTAGCTACTTTAGTGTTATGATATCCCAGGTTGATAGTTTGTGGAGATTTCAATTACCACACAGTGATAGGGACTCAGGGATTGGGATTTTCATGAAAATGAGGGATTTGCATTTGATTACCACATCTAGGGGCCAACCCATTTTGAGACAGGCCTTTGATTTAATATTCATCATATGGAAGGGGAAGGATTGGATATTGAAAATCTGATATCTGAACTTGTAGTTTGGTAAGACCATTATTTACTGCTCTTTTAAGTGACTCATAATGGGAGTGATAAAGAGGTCAATATATGTAGAATGATGAGTCCTCTTAGTAGCATTTAACTTACACCTTTCCAGTAGTAGATCAAGGTGAGTTACAATTAGGTATTTCCCTGTCCTGGGGGGTTTACAATCTAAGGTCATACCTGAGGTAATGGAGGGTTAAGTGGCTTGCCCAAGGCAAATCAGTGGGATTCAAACCCTGGTCTCTTACCCCAGGGTGCTGCCCTAACCACTAGGCTACTCCTCCACGCCAAGAGTTTGGATAATAGAGTTGTAGAGCAGTTAAAGGAGTGAGTGGAGGATAAGACCTTAAATAATTTGTAAAATATGATTGAAGAGTTGAATTTTCATTTGTGGAAGCTCTTTGAATCTTTATCTGAGAAAAGAATAGGAATATTTAGTAAATGACAGGCATCATGGCATACTTCAATATTACGTGAGATGAAGCAGAAAGGGAGATTTTTAGAATGATGTTGAGAGTTGTCTCATCATTCAGAAGATTAATTTGTCTGGAAAACTAATTTTAATGAGCATAAAATGGCTATTTGCAAAGAAAAAAAATCTTATGTTAATATTACAGTGTGGGTAATGGGTGAGGCCCTAAGACTATTTTCACTGGAAAAAGATGGGCCCGAGTTGCTGACCTAAGGGGTATTTAGATACATATATGCAGTAATGCAAAGATTTACAAATTTGTTTTAAAGGAAAGATTCAGTAGATTATTTATTTACATTCTCTTATATACCGTGCTATTCTGCATCAGTGTGGTTTACATTGAACAAACTGAAATTACATTGAACAGGGCTTTATAACTTGGAGATAACTATTTTACAGGGAACATGGGCTATGGAGGGTTAAGTGGCTTGCCCAAGACCACAAGGAGCACCTGTGGGACTAGAAACCCCAGTACCTTCCAGCCCAAGGTTGTTGTCCTCTAGTGGGATTTGAACCCCTGACCTTCTGGCCTGAAGTACCTTGCCCCAACCACTAGGCCACTCCTTACACAATTTTGGGATGGTGAAGGTGAAGATGAAATTGCTGAGGATAATAAATGGATCAATTTTTGTTTGATAACAGAACAAATGAAGGAATTATTATATGGAAGGTCAAGCTCGCAACTTGTACTTCAGAGCCTTCCCCTTTCTTGTTGGCAAGAATGCTGACTCTTCCTCTTGCCCAAAAGTTGACTGGTATTATGAATGACTCTGAATACTTGGAAGCTTTTGGGGACTTTTCATCCTGTTCATTGCATTTCATTTTTCACCTGCCCTTTCAAATAGCCCAGAGCAGGAAACAATAAAACACACATAATATTGATACCTACAGTTTAACTATAAGATCAATACATAACTTATATGCAGCAATGATATCAGCAGTGACAAAGAGTAAGATCCCAGGAGTAGTCACTATAATTAAATATAAAACTATAAAATCTAAATCCCTTCCTTTAGAAACAAATCGACTTTAGTTACCCTTCTAAAACCCAATAAAAGATCAATAAAATGCAATTTAAAAAGTAAATTATCAGAAAAAAATGCAAGGGAGCTAGATAAAGCCCTGGCCCCAAGCCAGACTGAATGAAATAAAGTAGCCCTTGGAAGAGAAAAGCCTTGAATACTGGAACTGGATACTGTGTTCCTCAATAAGAGAAGCCAATGGACAAAATTACAAATTAAACAAAGACAGCAACAACGTATCCTGTGATACATCAACAGATAGCCAAAGCCCACTTCAACGAATTGCTGCCTCCACTAAGAAAAGATTGTAAGCAGAAACCCTAATCCTTCCTAACCACAATAGGACCAAACACTTAAACTACTATAAGCAAAACTACTATAAGCAAGGGTATCAAATGCTGCAGGAAGATCAAACAATAAAAGCAATGTATCATCCCAGGGCTAGCCCCAGCTTTTGTTCAAGGTGCTGGTGCTATAGGCGAACCTTAAGCCTTACACTCCCTCCCCTCCCCCCTCGGCTGTCAGAATCTATTATTTAGCTTTGAATGCCCTGCTCTTTGCCATCCTCCAGAAGCTGCTACCCTAGGTGAAAGCCTGGTTTGCCTATAGTTGGGCTGACCCTGCATCCTCCCCTTTATCTAAACTAAAAAGACGATCTTACCATATCATTAATAAAGCTGTTTTATAGGAAATATTGCCAGTAGCAGATAAATACACATGTATAAATACTCGATATGTCTAGGGAAAACTGCTACATCCCATTTTCCCAAGATTCTATAGGTCTACCTGGCAAACAAACTGCATGATAAAACAAACCAACCCCGTGTTTATAGCTAAATTAGACTATTACTGATAGAAAAATAGTGCAGAATTACAGTAGCATAAATTAGTTTTGAGGTAGTAAATTATGGAGCCCTATGATTACAATTACCAAGATAATTAATCACTGTTTTAGCAACCAACATCACTGATTCGCTCTGCACTAGATGTACAGACATTATCTGTCTGTCTAAGCTAGCCCCAACCTTGGGGGAGGAGGAAGAAATTAAAGAGCAGTACCTTAGCTCTTGCCAAAACGTTTGTGGCTGGGTCTGAGAAATTGTCTCAGGCACTGCACAAAGTCAAAGTATGGCAGAGGTCCAACATTGGCTACAGGCAGTAGAGCCAAGCTGCATGATAACACCAAGCTGCAGGTCTGTGGGAGAGATTCACTTTGTCCCAAGGTTAGTCTTCATCCTTGAGACAGGCAGGCAATAGGGCTAAGAACCAGAAATGTGTATAGTAGAAGTCTGTGTGCAGAAAAAGTGTAGAAGTGTGTCTATCTCTGAGTCCAGAGTATAATTCTTTGTCCTGACTCCCTCATCACGGCATGGTGATTGGTTGGTCTCAGATACTGTATGTCATCTTTAGCAAATCCTGTAACAGTGGTCAGGTGATCCTTCTCTGAACAAAGGTCCATGTTGCAGGAAAGATGCTGGTATGCAGGTACACACATTGTTACAAATCCTAGGCCAAGTGGCACAGTCTCTGGATGAAAGAGAGTTCTCTAGCACGTAGGCATGAGCAATCATAGGAAGTAATAAAAACATAGGAAGGGCGCTGAAACTTTATCAATGAAAGAGTTACTTCAGGAGCAGCTGGATTATCGGAGAACCAGCTACTGGCATCCTTTGAGACATTGCTGCTGAAGTATCAACTCCTTGAGTTCATGCTATACAATTCTATCATGCACAAGAGGCAAAATAGGAAGCTCCTTGGGGTTTTATCACTGAGGCTAAATGAATTCAGTGAAAACCAACAAAGTAGTTAGTGCTGAAAGCAACATTTCAGACTAATGCTTGTTTAAAGAATGGAAAGCTTTCAGGAGCATGGAAGTCCCTTTCCTTGTTAACAACATAGCTCAGAAGTGCCTCTGCTCATGTAATAATTAGTGTGATAGTCACTGGAGATTGGATTGCCTCAGCAGACTCCTTGGGGTTAAACAAACCTGGGAAATTTTTAGGTACCCAAATTCCCCATTCCATTCTATTGTCAGAGAGGGAGATGGTGGGTACAGAGGAAGAGAGAGAGAGAGCGGGTACAGAGGAAGAGAGAGAGAGAGAGAGGGAGTGGGTTTACATGAAACATAAATTCACCAGAACAACAAGCTGTTCTGTGTTTACAGAGAACAGGTAATCGGAACTTGGATAACATAGGAGTAACTATATACATACAGGCGTCGAGACAGTACATGTTACACAGAGCTCAGTAATCATGGATAGCTTCCTGGGAAGGTTGGTTTAGCTAGCTGGGAATGTTGTGTAGCTACATTCGCTGGGAGTGGTGGCTTGATGCGTTGTTGTCCGGGTAGTATTTGAGGAAGAGGTGATGCTTGAGTGCCTTCCTAAACTGGGTTAAGTTAGTGTTTGCCCGGATACTAGGTTGTAATGCGTTCCAGCATCTTAGAGCGCAGAATCTGAAGGCCCTGTTTGCTGTAGCTATGGTGCATTGTGTTAATGCCCTCGGAATTATTAGTGTATTAATTGCTGCAGATCTTCTGGATCTATTTGGGGGAATGGTGTGGATGAGCTGTGTTAGTGAGGAGGGGGAGAGCCCATTGACGGCCTTGAAGGTCAGCAATAAGGTTTTGAAAGCGAACCTGCCATGTATAGGGAGCCAATGGAGCTGTTTGAGGATGGGCGTCACATGGTCGCTCCTAGAGGCTCCATGAAGAACTCTCGCCGCGGCATTCATCGCAAGCTGTAGAGGGTTCAGGGTGGATTGTGGGAGGCCTTGTAAGATAGCATTAGCATAGTCAAAGTGTGGTATAATCAATGCCTGATAGATTGTCCGGAAGTCCTCTGGTTCTATCAGGGAGTGTAAATGTCTGATTGTCCGGATCTTGTAGTATATTGCTCTTACTGTGTTGCTTATGTGCGCCTTCATGTCCAGGCGCTGATCTAGTGTGATGCCAAGGTATCGGATTGTGGATTTTGTTTGTAGCTCTGCTTCCTTAACCTTTAAGTGAGGTGGCGGGGTGAAATTTTGGTTCCTCGTAATGAAGAGTACCTCCATTTTCTTGTGTTGAATTCGGAGGATTTGAGACTGGAGCCAGTCGGATACTGCGTTGAAGCAGTCTGTCAGTGGGGAGAACAGCATGTAGAGCAGTACATGCTGTAGAGAACAGCATGTAGAGCAGTACATCATCGGCATATATCAAGCAGTCAACGTTGAACGATCGGATGATATTACAGATGGGCTGCATGTATATGTTGAACATCAGAGCTGAGAGGGAGGATCCTTGCGGAACTCCCTGCCTCTGGTGGAACGGTTCTGATGTTGAAACCACGGATCGTACGTGCTGCCACCTTCCAGACAGATATGATTTGAACCATTCTAGTGCTGTTCCGCAAATACCCTTCTTCTTTAGCTGCCTCAGGAGAAGCTCGTGGCTTTCTGAGTCAAAGGCTGCGGCAATGTCTATGAAGATGAGGACAAACCCTTGACGGATGTTGTCGATGCCAGCAATTATGTTACTGAAGAGGGTGGTAAGGAGTGTTTCTTTTCTATTCGCCACACAACGGTGTTTCTTGACAATTGTACATCTTGAATAGCAGCTATGATCTCTTTCTTATTTTTAAATCCTTCAAAAAGATTGTCAGCTGTTTCAAGAAAACAATCTTTTACAAATTCCACTTCAGTGAAAGGTTTGCATTTCTTTGTGATCAGGTTGCTGACCTTGAAGGATGCTATGGTTGCATTGGCCGAATGTGACCTTGGCTTCGCCATCAACTGTTGCTGAGTAGCCAATTTCGATTTAAGTTCTTTGAGCTTCAGTTTACGAATTTCACTTTTGGATGGAAAATCAGCATCAAACTTATATGCAGAGCCTTATAATGACGTTCCAGATTACCCTTTTTGGGCAAGGATACTGGGGCATTACAAATTAGACAACAACACTTGTCTTTCACCATGATGAAGAAGTAGTCCATTTCCCATTCATCATGAAAGTGGTAGGTTTTGCTCTTCTTTGGAACACTCATCTTCGTTATACTGGGGTGGCTGTCACTATCCCAAATTATTAAAGATCAACAGGAACTGAAGACCTCTGGATGATGTGCAATACAAGGACTGGAGATGCCAAAACCACACATGCAGTTCTAAAAGTAAAAATAAGAATTCATCAGACTGGCATCAATAAACAAATACCACCAAACAATCATCAAAAAAACTCAAACACCTGTCCAGCAAACCAGATAAAATCAAATACCGCCAAACAAGTTCAAATACCACCACACACGATTTAATAAATTCTGCACAGTGTAGAATCAAAGCAAAGGCAAGGCGAAATAAAATTGCAAAGGCAAGCAAAAGTCACAGTGGTTTGAACCAATTCGAAGGCAAGGCATAGGCAAGTTAGAACAAAATTGGAAAAGCCTGCCAAAATCACCAAATTCTTGACACTTTGTTGTGTCTGCCTGAAAACGTTTAATGAAAGTGAACTATAAAGCGACCAATGACCAGCACACGACACAACTAATATGGTAAGTGTATTCAGGTAAAGCCCGGGCGAATGGATGTAGCCTGGTATATAACACACTTCTAAGGGGTGTTGGGGCAGGGGCAGGAATGGGTGATTCTGAGAGGCAGGAGACCAGGTATGACGCTGGGCCTGTGGCATCTCATCGCGGGGCGCAGGCGGTGGCCCCCTGGGGTACCCACAAACTATTGGCACGAAAACAACAAGCACCCCAATACACCCGCAGGCAAGATTCCTGCAGGCAGGGAAAAAAGACTGGCAAAGGATCAGCAGCGGCGGCAAGCCCTTGGCAGATGGCCTGCCGGCACAAGCTCTCTACTAGCGATGGGGCGAGCTGCTGGAGAGATGGAGCCAAGTGGGGCTGGCGATCTACCTCTGACACCTCCGCGATCTACAGGTAGATCACGATCTAGCTGTTGGACATGCCTGTTCTAGAGTAACAAAAGGCAGTATATGTTAAAGAAGATGTTGACTAGGTTATTTGCTTACATTCTATATACTCCAATACCTGTGAGGAAACCTATTTCCTTTTCTTGCATCTCCTCTCCTCTCTGTTGTGGGCTGGTGAGAGTTAGCATGTGAGTTTGCTTCTGTTTATTTTCTTTAATTGTAATTGCTACTTGCTTGTCTCTTTACAAGTACAAGTGTATTTGCTTGGTATATGGATTGTAAATTTGTAAAAATTAAATTTAAAAAGTCATTAAATATCTGGGTCAGCCAAATAGAGAAGCTAATCAAGTAGCAGCGATATTCAGCCATTGCCTGGTTAGCTTCTATGGCAACGGTTAGGCCAGCTTTTCAAGGGCATGATTTTCACCACTTGACGATAACCGAGAAGCAAGTGAATATTGCACTGCACAGTTATCCCCGGTCACCATAACATAAGAACATAAGATACGCCATACTGGGTCAGACCAAGGTCCATCAAGCCCAGTATCCTGTTTCCAACAGTGGCCAGTCTAGGCCATACGTACCTAGCAGTTTCCCCAAAAGACACAGGTTCCGCAATGCTTGTACTGGGTCAAGCATTGATATCCTGGGTCCCTTCTTAATAATGGTTTATGGACCTTTCCTCCAGGAACTTGTCCAAACCTTTTTTAAACCCAGCTACACTAACAGCCTTTACTACATCCTCCAGTAACAAATTCCAGAGTTTGATTACACGTTGAGTGAAAAAATATTTTCCTTTATTAGTCTTAAATAGTTTACCCTGCAGCTTCATTGCATGTCCCCTAGTCTTTCTATATTCTGATAACGTAAACAATCGATCTACGTTTACCCGTTCCACTCCGTTCATTAATTTATAGACTTCTATCATATCTCCCCTCAGCTGTCTCTTTTCCAGGTTAAAGAGCCCTAAACGTTTTAGCCTTTCTTCATAGGAGTATCCTTCCATCCCCTTTACCATTTTGGTGGCTCTTCTCTGAACCTTTTCTAATAATGCTATATCCTTTTTAAGATACGGCGACCAGAATCCCACACAATATTCAAGGTGCGGTCTCACCATGGAACGATATAGAGGCATTATAATATCCTTTGTTTTATTTTCCATTCCTTTCCTTATGATACCTAGCATTCTATTTACTCTCTTGGCCGCCGCTGCACACTGTGCCGAGGGTTTTAACATGTTATCCACAATGACGCCTAAATCTTTTTCCTGGGTGGTGGTTCCTAATGTGGAACCTTGCATCTTGTAAACATAGTTTGGGTTGTTCTTCCCTAAGAACATAAGAACATAAGAACATAAGAAATGCCATACTGGGTCAGACCGAGGTCCATCAAGCCCAGTATCCTGTTTCCAACAGTGGCCAATCTAGGTCATACGTACCTAGCAGTTTCCCCGAAAGACACAGGTTCTGCAGTGCTTGTACTAGGCCAAGCATTGATATCCTGGGTCCCTTTTTAATAGTGGTTTATGGACCTTTCCTCCAGGAACTTGTCCAAACCTTTTTTAAACCCAGCTATACTAACAGCCCTTACTACATCCTCCGGTAACAGATTCCAGAGTTTGATTACACGTTGAGAGAAGAAATATTTTCTCCTATTTGTCTTAAATAGTTTACCCTGTAGCTTCATTACATGCCCCCTAGTCCTTCTATATTCTGATAGCGTAAACAATTTATCCACGTTTATCCGTTCCACTCCATTCATTAATTTATACACCTCTATCATATCTCCCCTCAGCCGCCTCTTTTCTAGGTTAAATAGCCCTAACCTTTTTAGCCTCTCTTCATAGGAGTAGCCTTCCATCCCCTTCACCAATTTGGTGGCTCTTCTCTGTACTTTTTCTAATAACTCTATGTCCTTTTTAAGATACGGTGACCAGAATTGCACACAATATTCAAGGTGCGGTCGTACCATGGAGCGATACAGAGGCATTATAATATCCTTTGTTTTATTCTCCATCCCTTTCCTTAGGATACCTAGCATTCTATTTGCTTTCTTGGCCGCCGCTGCACACTGGGCGGAGGGTTTTAACATGTTATCCACGATGACTCCTAAATCTTTTTCCTGGGTGGTGGTTTCTAATGTGGAGCCTTGCATCTTGTAACTATAGTGTGGGTTGTTCTTTCCTAGGTGCATAACTTTGCACTTGTCCACATTAAATTTCATCTGCCATTTGGATGCCCAGTCTTCCAATTTATCCAGATCCTCCTGCAGTTTTCCACAATCCTCTTGGGTTTTAACAACTTTAAACAGTTTTGTGTCATCTGCAAATTTGATTACCTCACTAGTTATTCCCTTTTCCAGGTCATTTATGAATATGTCAAAAAGTAGCGGACCCAGTACAGATCCCTGGGGTACTCCACTATTCACCTTTTTCCATTGGGAATATTGGCCATTTAGCCCTACCCTCTGCTTTCTATCTTTTAACCAGTTCCCGATCCACAATAGTACACTGCCTCCTATCCCATGACGTTTTAGCTTCGCCAAAAGTCTCTGATGGGGGACCTTGTCAAAAGCTTTCTGAAAGTCCAGATACACTATATCAACCGACTCACCTTTGTCTACCTGTTTATGCACACCTTCAAAAAAACAGATCAGATTAGTAAGACAAGATCTGCCTTGTCTAAAGCCATGTTGGCTGTCTCCCATTAGGCCATGACTATCTACATGCTGTGTAATTTTGTTCTTTATGATGGCTTCTACCATTTTCCCTGGTACTGACGTCAGGCTCACCGGTCTGTAATTTCCCGGGTCACCCCTGGAACCCTTTTTAAAAATTGGTGTTACGTTGGCGACCCTCCAATCTTCAGGTATTACAGATGATTTTAATGAAAGTTCACAGATTACCAATAACAGGTCTGCAATCTCATATTTCAGTTCTTTCAACACTCTGGGATGTATACCATCCGGTCCAGGTGATTTGCTACTATTCAGTTTATCAAATAGTTGTAATATATCTTCCCGGTGTAGCGATATTTCTCTCAATTCCTCTGCAGTATCACCTTTAAATACCACTTCAGTCTTGGGTAACACCCCTACATCTTCCTCAGTAAAGACCGAAGCAAAGAATTCATTCAGTCTCTCTGCTATAGCCTTGTCTCCTCTTACTGCCCCTTTTACCCCTCTATCATCTAATGGTCCAATTGACTCTCTCACAGGCCTTTTGCTACGAATGTACTTGAAAAAGTCTTTATTTCGTGTTTTTGCTTCCGTAGCAAGTTTCTTCTCAAATTCCCGCTTTGCCTGCCTTATCAATGCTTTGCATTTAACTTGCCAGTGCTTGTGCTGTTTCCAGTTTTCATCATTTGGCTCTTTTTTCCATTTTCTGAAGGTTGCTCTTTTGGCAGCAACAGCCTCTCTGACCTTACCTTTAAACCATGCTGGCAGTTTTTTGGACTTTCTTCCACTTTTCTTAATGCGTGGAATACAGCTGGTCTGGGCTTCGAGGATAGTATTTTTAAATAACACCCAAGCTTGCTGTAAGTCTTTAACCTTTGGAACCGCTCCTTTTAGTTTTTTCCGAACTATATTCCTCATTCTATCATAGTCACCCTTTTGAAAGTTAAAAGGTAGTACTGTGGATTCCTTTACTATCTGTCCTCCACTGATTAAATCAAACATGATCATACTATGATCACTATTGCCAAGTGGTCCCAACACCCTTATTTCTTGCACCAGATCTGGCGTTCCACTAAGGACTAGGTCCAGTATGGCTTCCCCTCTGGTCGGTTCATGAACCAGCTGCTCCAAGAAGCAGTCATTTATTTCATCTAGAAACTTTATCTCTTTAGCTTGTCCTGCTGTGACACTGTCCCAGTCGATACCGGGGTAATTGAAATCACCCATTATTACTACTCTGTTGTGGCTTTTGTTAGCTTCCTTGATTTCTTTGAGCATTTCATCATCCATTTGTTCATTCTGGCCAGGTGGTCGATAGTATACTCCCACTGCCATCACCTTCCCCTTCATAAATGGAATTTCAATCCATAGAGATTCTACAGCATATTTTGTTCCCTGCAAAACTTTAATCCTTTCTGACTCAATGCCCTCTCTAACATAGAGCGCAACCCCTCCACCAATTTGTTCAGCTCTATCATTACGATATAGTTTGTATCCAGGTATCACAGTGTCCCACTGGTTATCCTCCTTCCACCATGTCTCTGAGAGTGCAATCATATCTAACCTCTCATTTAATGCTATATATTCTAATTCTCCCATCTTATTGTTTAGACTTCTAGCATTGGCATACAAGCATTTTAGAGACTGTATTTTATTAATATTAATCTGGCTATTGGTAGGCATGGGTAATTGGGAATCTTTATGCTCTGTCTGCTCCTTACTCAAGGGCATTTGGGCTACTATACTCCCTTTTGGAACCTCACTGCTTTTGGTAGTATCCTTCAAGGATACCTTTGTCCGAACCGTGCGCTCCTGGGTGACTGTCGGCTTTCCCCTATTTTCTAGTTTAAAAGCTTCTCTATCTCTTTTTTAAAGGTTAATGCCAGCAGTCTGGTCCCATCCTGATTAAGGTGAAGCCCATCCCTTCGGAAGAGCCCCCCCTTTCCCCAGAATGTTCCCCAGTTCCTAACAAATCCAAAACCCTCATCCTTGCACCATTGTCTCATCCACGCATTGAGACTCCGGAGCTCTGCCTGTCTTTTGGGTCCTGCACGTGGAACAGGAAGCATTTCGGAGAACGCTATCCTGGAAGTTCTGGATTTCAACTTCCTACCTAAAAGCTTAAATTTAGCCTCCAGAACTTCCCTACCACATTTTCCTATGTCATTGGTACCAACATGTACCAAGACAGCAGACTCCCCCCCAGCACTATCTATGATCCTATCTAGGCGGTGCGTGAGATCTGCTACCTTCGCACCAGGCAGGCATGTGACCAGGCGATCCTCACGTCCACCAGCCACCCAGCTATCTACATTCCTAATGATTGAATCACCAATTATAACAGCTGTCCTGACCCTCCCCTCATGGGGACATGGCCCTGGAGAAACGTCCTCGGTGCGAGAGGGTTTTACATCACCTGGAGGACAGGTCCTAGTTACAGGATCACTTCCTGCCACACCAGGGTGATGCTCTCCTGTCACGTGACCTCTCTCCTCCATGGCAACAGGGATGCTGCCAGACTGGAGGTGGGACTTCAGGACTATATCCCTGTAGGTCTCGTCCATGTACTTCTCTGTCTTTCTTATGTCTTCCAGGTCTGCTACTCTACTCTAGCCTCTAGAGAACGGACTCGTTCCCTGAGAGCAAAGAGCTCCCTGCACTTAGTGCATATGTAGGACCTCTCACCAACTGGGAGATAATCATACATGTGACACTCGATGCAAAAGACTGGAGAACCCCCATCTCGTTGCTGGACCTCTGACTGCATCTTAGTTTAAAGCTTGTGTTTAGGTCTTTTAAATCGGTATATAATAAGGATTGGTGTAGATGCTTATACTAATAAAAGTGTATCTAATACCCCTAATACACCCTGTGTACCTGAAGCTAATTAATCACAGGTCCTCTGTGTATGACTGATTTGGATTAAGAGCTGCACCTGAGAGCAGCCCCTTTCCTCTAAGATGTCCAAGTACCTATAAAACTACAATTTCCCCAGGGGTGGGTGGGTGCTGGGGAGGGAGGGGGGGAGATAAGTCCTATTAAAGAGGGCAGTTACAAGGTACCCTGTCCTGAACCCTCAGCAGGGGGATGGGGGTACCACACAAGGCCCAGTTAATTGAGAGAGGCAAGGTAAGTACAGCTGAGAAGGCTGAAACTTGCACACCACTAAGACAAACACTAAATAATTAAGCAAACAACAGTTAGACAAACAGTAAATAATTAAATAAACAGCTAGAACTCACAGTAAGATGTCCCAGGAGGCAAAAATCCACTCACTAGCAGAGCTCTGTAAAAGTTCAGCCTTTCTCTGATCAGAGAAAAGCAAACTAAAACAGCCTATGCACACGTGGAGAAAACAGGAACAAGGTTACAGGATACCTCAGGGGGAGGGGGTCAGGGGGAGGAGTCACTCAGGCAGGCAAGGACAGGAAAAAGCTTAACAGCAGGCTCTGGGGAGAGAGATTAATTCAAAATGGCTACCACACACAGGGGGAGGAGTCACTCAGGCAGGCAAGGACAGGAAAAGCTTAACAACAGCAGGCTCTGGGGAGAGAGATTAATTCAAAATGGCTACCACACAAGGCCCAGTTAATTGAGAGAGGCAAGGTAAGTACAGCTGAGAAGGCTGAAACTTGCACACCACTAAGACAAACACTAAATAATTAAACAAACAACAGTTAGACAAACAGTAAATAATTAAATAAACAGCTAGAACTCACAGTAAGATGTCCCAGGAGGCAAAAATCCACTCACTAGCAGAGCTCTGTAAAAGTTCAGCCTTTCTCTGATCAGAGAAAAGCAAACTAAAACAGCCTATGCACACGTGGAGAAAACAGGAACAAGGTTACAGGATACCTCAGGGGGAGGGGGTCAGGGGGAGGAGTCACTCAGGCAGGCAAGGACAGGAAAAAGCTTAACAGCAGGCTCTGGGGAGAGAGATTAATTCAAAATGGCTACCACACACACAGGGGGAGGAGTCACTCAGGCAGGCAAGGACAGGAAAAGCTTAACAACAGCAGGCTCTGGGGAGAGAGATTAATTCAAAATGGCTACCACACAAGGCCCAGTTAATTGAGAGAGGCAAGGTAAGTACAGCTGAGAAGGCTGAAACTTGCACACCACTAAGACAAACACTAAATAATTAAACAAACAACAGTTAGACAAACAGTAAATAATTAAATAAACAGCTAGAACTCACAGTAAGATGTCCCAGGAGGCAAAAATCCACTCACTAGCAGAGCTCTGTAAAAGTTCAGCCTTTCTCTGATCAGAGAAAAGCAAACTAAAACAGCCTATGCACACGTGGAGAAAACAGGAACAAGGTTACAGGATACCTCAGGGGGAGGGGGTCAGGGGGAGGAGTCACTCAGGCAGGCAAGGACAGGAAAAAGCTTAACAGCAGGCTCTGGGGAGAGAGATTAATTCAAAATGGCTACCACAAACACAGGGGGAGGAGTCACTCAGGCAGGCAAGGACAGGAAAAGCTTAACAGCAGGCTCTGGGGAGAGAGATTAATTCAAAATGGCTACCACACAAGGCCCAGTTAATTGAGAGAGGCAAGGTAAGTACAGCTGAGAAGGCTGAAACTTGCACACCACTAAGACAAACACTAAGTAATTAAACAAACAACAGTTAGACAAACAGTAAATAATTAAATAAACAGCTAGAACTCACAGTAAGATGTCCCAGGAGGCAAAAATCCACTCACTAGCAGAGCTCTGTAAAAGTTCAGCCTTTCTCTGATCAGAGAAAAGCAAACTAAAACAGCCTATGCACACGTGGAGAAAACAGGAACAAGGTTACAGGATACCTCAGGGGGAGGGGGTCAGGGGGAGGAGTCACTCAGGCAGGCAAGGACAGGAAAAAGCTTAACAGCAGGCTCTGGGGAGAGAGATTAATTCAAAATGGCTACCACACACACAGGGGGAGGAGTCACTCAGGCAGGCAAGGACAGGGAAAGCTTAACAACAGCAGGCTCTGGGGAGAGAGATTAATTCAAAATGGCTACCACACAAGGCCCAGTTAATTGAGAGAGGCAAGGTAAGTACAGCTGAGAAGGCTGAAACTTGCACACCACTAAGACAAACACTAAATAATTAAACAAACAACAGTTAGACAAACAGTAAATAATTAAATAAACAGCTAGAACTCACAGTAAGATGTCCCAGGAGGCAAAAATCCACTCACTAGCAGAGCTCTGTAAAAGTTCAGCCTTTCTCTGATCAGAGAAAAGCAAACTCTAGGTGAATAACTTTGCACTTGTACACATTACATTTCATCTGCCATTTTGATACCCAGTCTTCCAATTTATCAAGATCCTCTTGCAATTTTCCACAATCCTCTTGGGTTTTAACAACTTTAAATAGTTTTGTGTCATCTGCAAATTTGATAACCTCACTCGTTATTCCCTTTTCCAGGTCATTTATTAATATGTCAAAAAGCAACGGACCCAGCACAGATCCCTGGGGTACACAACTATTCACCTTTCTCCATTTGGAAAATTGGCCATTTTGCCCTACCCTCTGCTTTCTATCTTTTAACCAGTTCCTGATCCACAATAGTACACTGCCTCCTATCCCATAACTCTTTAGTTTTGACAAAGGTCTCTGATAAGGGACCTGGTCAAAGGCTTTCTGAAAGTCCAGATACACTATATCAACCGACTCACCTTTGTCTACCTGTTTATTCACACCTTCAAAAAACCATAACAGATTAGTAAGACAAGATCTTCCTTGTCTAAAGCTATGTTGGCTATCTCCCATTAGGCCATGACTCTCTACATGCTGAGTAATTTTGTTCTTTATGATGGTTTCTACCATTTTTCCCGGTACTGACCTCAGGCTCACCGGTCTGTAGTTTCCCGGATCACCCCTGGAACCCTTTTTAAAAATTGGCGTTACATTGGCGATCCTCCAATCTTCAGGTATTACAGATGATTTTAATTAAAATTCACAGATTACTAATAGCAGGTCTGCAATCTCATATTTCAGTTCTTTTAACACCCTTGGATGTATACCATCCGGCCCAGGTGATTTGCTACTCTTCAGTTTATCTAATAGTTGTAATACATCTTCCCGATGTATCAATATTTCCTTCAATTCTTCCGCGCCTTTAAATACCACTTTAGTCATGGGTAACATCCCTACATCTACCTCAGTAAAGACCGAAGCAAAGAATTCATTCAGTCTCTCTGCTATCGCCTTGTCGCCTCTTAGTGCCCCTTTAACCCCTCTATCATCTGATGGACCAACTGACTCACAGATTTTTTGCTACAAATGTACTTGAAAAAGTCTCTATTTCACGTTTTTGGTTCCGCAGCAAGCTTCTTCTCAAATTCTCCCTTTGCCTGCCTTATCAATGCCTTGCATTTGACTTGCCAGTGCTTGTGCTGTTTCCAGGTTTCATCATTTGGCTCTTTTTTTTCCATTTCCTGAAAGATGCTTTTTTTGGCAACAACAGCCTCTCTGACCTCACCTTTAAACCATGCTGGCCCCACTTCTACTCTGCCCCTGAAATGCCCTGATGCTAACTGGCTAACGTTTATAAAACAAGTTTTTATGGAGGTCCATTCTTGTTTTGGTATTTTATAGCTGATTTGACATTTATGCCCCTATTTGACCTTTGAAAATCTACAAGTAATGATACCAGCTCTGATAGCTTCGCAGTTAGATTACTGCAACATCATCTATCTGGAATTACACAGGTTGCAGATAATTTAGAATATTGCTGTGAGGATGCAGTGGTTTAAAGCATGGGGACTAGACATGTGGAGGTTCCAAAAAATATTCAGTTAGTCTTTGTTTAAAACAAAGTTTAGACATTTTTGCATGTTATTTTGTGTGCATCTGTCTTAATTGCATACCTAGGACTTTTTTCCATGCTGAAATCTATTGAACACGCCCAAATTTGTAAGTATATGTGCACATAAGAAATTTGTACATGCTTTTATTTTTAGGCACCCAAATGATCCCATATAACACCCATATTTCATCTACAGTATTACATTGGCATCTTATTCAGGCAAAGAGCCAGTTTAAAATGCTTGCTTGGACTTTTCGGATTTTACCAGGCACAGTCCCAGTTTATTTATTGGAAGTACTAGACTGTATGTGGCTATATGAGGATTACAATTGAGCCAGGATCCGTGTTTAGTACACACATGGTAAGGCATTAGTGGCTGTGGTGTCTTTCTTATAGAAGAGGCTTCCTAGGGATTTAAGATTAATGGCAGATTTTAAGCTATTTTGTAGACAAGTTGAGGCCTGGGCTTTGAGGCAGGCTTTTGAGGATGGGGAAAAACTTGAGTGATGTTTTGAATTTTGATTTTATGAATCATTTAATTAATGCTGCTGTGCATTAATTTGAGATTGGTTGTCTATAAATTGCTTCAAGTCACCTACTAAATGCAAATCTCTCTCGAATATTCATTGTGGATATCCTGAAAAACCTGACTGGCTGGGGACCCTCAGGACAAGTTTGGGAATCACTGACCTATCTAAAATTGAAACAGACCAATCTTTATGAAACACAGAGAGGTGTCCCTAACCACTCATCAAGACTGAGAAACCAATGACCTAGGAAAGCTCAGAGTAATCATAGGAAGTAATAAAAACATAGGAAGGGCGCTGAAACTTTATCAATGAAAGAGTTACTTCAGGAGAAGCTGGATTATCGGAGAACCAGCTACTGGCATCCTTTGAGACATTGCTGCTGAAGTATCAACTCCCTGAGTTCATGCTATACAATTCTATCATGCACAAGAGGCAAAATAGGAAGCCCCTTGGGGTTTTATCACTGAGGCTAAATGAATTCAGAGAAAACCAACAAAGTAGTTAGTGCTGAAAGCAACATTTCAGACTAATGCTTGTTTAAAGAAAGGAAAGCTTTCAGGAGCACGGAAGTCCCTTTCCTTGTTAACAACATAGCTCAGAAGTGCCTCTGCTCATGTAGTAATTAGTGTGATGGTCACTGGAGATTGGATTGCCTCAGCAGACTCCTTGGGGTTAAACAAACCTGGGAAATTTTTAGGTACCCAAATTCCCCATTCCGTTCTATTGTCTTCATTGTAATATCATAAGGGCCTAAGTGCAAGTCTCTTTTTCAGCTTAATATCTGCTTTCGCAATTCTACAAACAACATAGTTCAGTGTTTAGAAAAAGTATTATTAAAACCTGGTGACTAACTGCTGATCAGTGTAATATCTGCTTCAGGATCTAACCTCGAAACCATTAACAGGGCTAGCTCTTCAATTCCTTTTGAGTTTGCAGGAACATCTAAAAGATTTTGACAGGGCATAAGAAAGGAGAGCTCATTCTAATTATGCTTCTATAACTCGAACTAGGAGCTGTGACCAAACCTGTTTTAAAGACAAACATTGACAATACAGGAAAAATTCCGTTTCTTGATGAGATGCGTGCACTTCAGTCTCTGAAGCCATCGGCGATGCATAATTTGGTCTGCAAAGCTATACTTACAGAGTACACATGCCAGGTGATCATGATAAGTGAACATTACTGAAATTTAACAAGCAAGTCCTCGGTGACCAAATAACGTTAGATTCTCAGGATAGCTATTTGTAAGAATCTAAACTTGTTATAAGAAAAAGTCTTCTGCATCTCCACTGCAAATAGATCTTGCCAAAAGAGCACCTGACAGTGCCTGGAATCTTTTCTAGTGAAATCAGAACTATAAGACCATACCTACAGTGGGTTATCTTCATTTTGGATCAACAAAAAGCTGATGGGGACCATGAGAATTTCAGACCATTCAGGCCTCTTCATCCTATGACACATTCTACAACATATTTATTTATTTATTTATTTATTTACATTCTCTTATATACCGCGCTATTCTGCATCAGTGCGGTTTACATTGAACAAACTGAAATTACATTGAACAGGGCATTATAACTTGGAGATAACTATTTTACAGGGAACATGGGCTATGGAGGGTTAAGTGGCTTGCCCAAGACCACAAGGAGCACCTGTGGGACTAGAAACCCCAGTCCTTCCGGCCCAAGGTTTCTCATTAGTTCTTTTAAAAGGTATCACAGTCTGCAAAGTTTCAAGTTTTCTCCATGGGCAATATTGAGCACTATAAGTCTACATTATTTTACAAAATTATTGAACAATCTTAGAATCATCTGGGGAAGAAATATCATACAGAATTGTTTGGTTAACTTTAGGGGCCAGCCTGTGTTACTAAGGGGCTACCGAGAGCAGAAGTAGCCTCTGCTGGTAGGTGAACCCAACTTGTGAGTATTGCTGTTTGGAAAATTGTGACCTAAAGCCCGAGTGGGGAGACTTGTAGGCTGAATTCTTAAATTGCTGTGTGTTAGTATACTTGAAAGCCCAAGGAGTCAATATTTAAAAACTGTGGTTGGTGTTTTCTTAAAACCTGTCATAGCACTTCAACACGCATATATTCAGTATCACTATTCACAGAAACGGCACCACCGGGTGCCGCCATTATACAGACCCCCTATAAGCATAGCTAACTTGGTAAATTTAGGGAAGCCTTTTTGCTGTCCTAAATTTACCCAGACTGCCATTCACCGTATAGCTAGGAGAAAAGACCATGCTCTACCCTCATGCTCTCTCAATAGCCACTATCCACATAATGCCTTTGAATATCATTGATCCATGAAAGTTGAAGTCTTTGATTGTTTAGATTCTTAAAAAAACACGTAGGGCCCGCTATTCAAAGGGAGCCACATGGTTAGCAGACTTGCTAACTGCGTTACTCCTTTATCTGGGCTATTCAGCTGTGCTCATGCTGCATGTCCTGACACTAACTGGTTAGCATTTGGGTGTTCTGTGGGTTGCCCCAGTCCTAACCGGGCAGTGGCAATATTGAGCCACTGGTGCAGCAAAGGCTTTGCTTTCACCACAAAAGCTACCAGAGCAGCGGCTGAATATCGCCACTGAAACTGCAGGCAATCTGGATATTAAATGCCGGGGCCGGATATGACCCTGGCATTGAATATTCGGGTTTAAAGTTCGGTGCCTGCCTGCGTTAGATTAGCTAGCTGCTGCCACCTCTGAATATCAGGCCCTTAAATTCCGTTGGATTTGTGCATTTAAAAGCTTTAGGGCTTGATATTCAGCCAGTTTGGTAGCATGTACACACCAGCACTGGCCCTTTATTTGAATATTCAATATCCCTCTGAGTTCAAAGAGCACTGTGGAATATACAACAGAGCTGATAGCTATCCCATTTCAAGTTCTGCCTCATAGATAACAGGCTTAATTTCACAAGTATAATTCATCTGTTAGGGACTTAATATTGCAGCTAAACATGTGAAGTGGTATTTTAGAAAGAACACAGAGGTTCAATCTTGGACATCCAGGGCAAAACGTCCCATGTGCAACTTTGGGGACAGTTTTACGAACATCTACGTACTCAATATGGACATCCACAGGGAGGGCTACATAGGCATCCCAGAAATGATATTCTAGATAGGGGCTGCGTCACAGCCCACCACACTGCAAGCTTTCGGCAACACTACCAGCACACAACATCTACCCTCATTTCTTATCAAAAGTCTTTATGATTGTGGACAGTACTGGGGGATAGCAAAGGGTCATCTTCTCTACACCCTACAGTTGCTTTCCTGGCATAAGCACTTTCACAATGCCCACTCATGCCCTGGAGCAGGTTTAGACTAAGACAAGGGCTGGGGCACGCAGGGCATTTCTAAGCTTGGTCATGGGTGTTTACATGCCTCAGAATGCCCCAGATATGCCTCCACCAGGCCCTTATTCCAATATAGATGTACTTGCTCTAGAAACATCTCTAAAACCAGTTTCTAGAATAGCGTTGAGGACGTCTTCCAAATTTGGATATCTATGTGCCTATTTTTGGACATCCAAAGCATGAATAGACCTAGTAAAATACTACCCATAAGCGCCAGCTGCACCTTTGCCTCTCTCCAGTGCCAGCCCCTCCTTCTATGAATACAATTTGGCTGCTTAGCACGTTTTATCTATAGTAATGCTGAAAATATATGCATATGTGTTTTGTGTGATTGCTTTCAGCAAATGCGTAACTTGTTTTGCGTATAAGGCCCTTGACGATAAATCCTTGTGCATCAGTTCACTTGAGCCTTAGAATTTAATTCCCTGTGTGTTATACTTGAAACCTTACAGATCAATAGTCAATAGCAGCAGTGACCATATTTTTCTAAAAACTGGCTGCAGCATTTTAAGAAATGTTTTTCAGTTCTGTGGTAACACTGAAAATATTCACTCACTACATGTATAACTATGGAGGGATGAGTGGTTCAGTGGTTGGGACAGGTTACTTCAAGCAGGAGGGCCAGGGGTTCAATTCCCACATAGGGACAAGTAACCTCAGGCTGGAGGGACTGGGGTCTCCTTGTGGCCTTGGGCAAACCACTTAGATTGTGAGCCCTTCGGGAAAAAGGGAATAAATTAGTACTTGTTAGCATATATCTGTAAACAGCATATGCAATGCAATGTGTGCCTTTGAGTCAGTCCTGACTCCTGGTGACCCAGAAGCTCCTAGGTTTTCTTGGCAGTGTCACTGGAAGTAGATTGCCAGGCCTTTCTTCTGAGGCAGTGGAGGGTTAAGTGACTTGCCCAAGGCGTGCTAGTGGGAATTGAACCCTGGTTGTTTGGTTACCAAGCCAGTGTTCTAACCACTAGGCTACTCCTCCACTCCAAACAGTGTATATGAACAGATCAATAAATTTACTTTAGGAAAATGTTTTTTCTGGGCTAATTTAAACTGCTTAACACTAAGGACAGTGGCTGAGTTCTTTTACTCTATATGTTTGGGGGACATGCCCTAGCTCCTCCCCAACAAAGGTATACATTTTAAGGTTACAGAGACCTTTGCGTAGTGGGCTGATACATAGAAGTAAGATTTCGGTTTGAACTTTTCAGTTTCCACTGTTCTGTTACAAGCCTGCTTCACAGGGTGTGGTTAATTCAACCAGCTCTGCAGCCTAGCAAGTTACCTGATCCAGTCCTGATCATCACAGCTCCAAGAGACTCTTTACAAAGCTAAGCTTTCAGACTTTACAATTGCCTGTTTATTTTTAATATAATTTTTAACTTTTGACTATAAGTTTAGGCATATTTAGATTGCCTACATTCCTTGCATAGCCTTTAAATCAGATATCTGAGTGTGCCCTCGGTTAATATAAGATCTATTGGCCAAGGACACTTAACTTTCCACCCACCCTACCCAGGGTTGCATTGTCTATATAGTCATCATATACATTGACATCTTTCCTTTAATTAGATGTTACGCCCATTTTCTCCTTCTAGGACCGCCTTATAACAACAGTCTTAATCAACATGTCATGTATTCAATGCAATAACTGTGGTGCTTTCTTGGAGCCTAAGAGCTTGCCCTATATGCCTCAAGTTACCTGCTATGCATAAAGAATTGACTCTACTAAGGGAAGAATTAGCTGCAATTAAACACCTCTTCTGGGGTACAAACTGAACAAAGTCCACCACCGCTCCCACAAAGAATCAAACAGCACAGGAACAAATAATCACAATGGGATCTGGTAGGTTGTGAACTGAAACAGAGACACCCTCTAGATCAAGATATATCCCTGCATAATACCTTCTCTGCCTTGGATAATGAGGGTGCCCAATCCATGGAAACTGAAGTGCCCTTAAATTAGAGATAATCTACTGATAATGCACCAAATATGAAGGAAAAAATCATAAAACAGAAAACTACTACTACTACTACTTGGAGATTCCATCATCAGAGTCACCAACTTGGGAACACAGTTCAAAGGACAGAAGATGGTCAAATGCCTCACAGGCTCTTCAGTCAGCAGGAATATGTACCAAATTGTTGGTATAGTTAGTGCAGAAATTGAGCACTCCAAAATTGACATTGTCATCTACTTGGGTACAAACGGCCTGGGTAGAAACAGTGCCTCTACAGTTCAAAGGGACTTCCAAACTCTGGGAGAGAAACTCAAGCCCATTGTTAACCCTGTTGCATTCTCAGAAGTTCTACCTGTTCTTGGTAAGGGGGCAGAAAGGCTGCATCGCATAAACAACTTTAATACATGGCTCCAAACCTGGTGCAAACAAAAAGGATTTAGATATATAGGTGACTGGGGAAACAGATGGACCAACAAGAGACTATACTGTGCTGATGGACTATCAGTCTGTCACAGGGAAAAGGATCCTAAGTAAAAAATTCAGGCAGTATGTGGCCAGGCATTTAAACTAGGGAAAGGGGGTGATGGATGGAGAAGGACAAGTTCAGGACGTCACTTCCAGCAAAAGCATAATAACATTGGAAACAGCAACACTTTTAAATCACACATCAATGACAAATGGGAAGAGGTGTGTAGTACAAAATCCATGCAAAACACAGGCAAGCCAGTCAACAAATGCTAGAAAGCAATGAGCACAAATGCTCAAAGCCTAGTCAACAAAGTTCCTGCCCTGGATGCCCTAATGGTGGAAATGGACTTGGACATTGTGGCTATTACAGCAACATGGTTTAACGAGTCACATGAACGGGATATAGTCATAACTGGGTATAATTTATTTAGGAGAAATAGAGAAGGCAGAAAAGAAGGAGGCATAGCCCTATATGTCAAAAGCAATATTAAAGCTTCTGAATTGCAGGGGACATGGGGAAAAGAAGAAGCGCTGTGGATTGTGTTGGAAAGTGCACTATCATCCATGCTGGTGTAGTCTACAGGCCTTCAACTCAAACTGAAGAAATGGATAGAAACCTGATTATTGATATTGCAAAGGTAGCCATGAAGGGGGAAGTGATCATATTGGGTTTGCAAACACTGTGTCATCCATTTTGTGGGGGTAGGGTGTCGTGTCTGCATGGGTGGTGTGGGGGATCAGGGGAGGGTGTCCAGGGGTCTATTGGCATGGGATGTGGGCACACCTGTCCTGCACGGGTATGGCAAAGGATCACTACCCATGTAGATAGTTGCGGGCAGAGCCCTGCATGAGTAGCACCTCTGGGTGCGACTGTCTGTACAAGTAGCACCCTCTGCCATATCTGCACAACACAGCTGCAGCAGCATGGGTACGGCCCAATGACGCTTCACATGTAGGATGTCCCCTGCCCTGTGAAGGTGCACCATTGGGGTGGTGCATGCCATAGTCGCCATGCTCACTTACTGTGTTATGTGACCTACCCAGGTATCACAGTCTGGACGTCCCTGCATGCTTACTTTGTCATCGCTCAGTGCTGTATGGCTATGGTGACAAGCTGTCATGCAGATTTTTGAAACATCAGCCAGGGGCCTACGCAAGTACCAGATATGCCAGTTCTGTAGTGGACCATGTGCCACCCCATAGGCCAAGCTGGCATGCCATGTCACTAACCTCTGCCACCTTTGAAGCATTTGGCTGTGGTACCCATAGATATTCGGCAACACTAACTTATGTGCAAACAAACATACATACGGACAGACATTTTGGCAGCCGCCTGAACCCTCAACAATAGGTGGTACACCTAAAGGTAACCTGCCTCAAAAACCTGCACTAAGGGCTAGGGGAGGCTTTGGGCAGGATGAGGGTGGAGAGTGGGCAGAATAGGGGCATGGTGGCTAGTGCCAGAATTTATCCACTGAGCAGGGGTACAAGTTCTGCCTTTGGTCTCTCTTCGGCTAACTGCAAACGCTGTTTTACAATGAGATATCCACTTACCTGCCCCTGTCTCATTATTGCTTCCTTCAGACAAGGCATCCAAGGAAATATAACAGTATTCAAGAGACCTAAAGTGGAGGTTAAGGCTTTTTATTTTGGTGTTAAGAAGTTAATGAGAGCCAGTCTCTTAGTGTGCGCATTCAGGGAAAACTACGCTTTCCAACATTACCTGAAGGAAGAAGACCCCTGGAGCATTCTCAGTAAGAAAGCTTTCAAAAGTGATGAAGGATTACCTAGTTTGTTCAGGCCTAATTAAGACCCCAGTGAACAATAGTGATTAAATTTAGAGCAGAAAAAAACAGCCGAGTGTATGCTTTGTTGGTGAATCAGTTTAAATTAGTTTAATTACAAACGTAGCTACAAATCGCATGGATTCCATGGCTTATTGTTAAATGTTGTGCCACTGTCATATGAAATTGCGTACATACCTTGTAGTAGGTAACCCATTTTAGGCTATCATTTATCTTCCAAGGGAAGAGTTTATCTATAATCTTATGATATTCAGAGATGTGACTCAGTGAACTAGAAATTCTTGTGGGACTGTGAAAACTGCATTATTTAGCCCCAGAGTCTGGAGGATCTATCAGTTAGTAAGATCACATTTCTTTAAAATTGATTTGCCCCAGGTGCTGGCAAAAGAATGAATCATGTATGACTGAGCATAATGGTAAAAACAAAACAAGGAAAGCAGCTCATTTCTGAAATTATTGATCCCGTTGGAAGTTCTGTGCATAGGAAACTTCCCTTCCAACAATTTCTCAACTCACATAAAACATATCTTCCTTGCTTTCCTATAGCTTCATGTTTATTCTACTTCTAAGGCTTTTCAGGTTTATCCCACTGTGCATTTTGCGCCATACTAAGGATGGTCTTGTAGTTCAGTATGCCTAACCACCTCTATAATCAATGCCTTTCTGGTGTTCTCCTTTACCACTATGTCCGGCTTCCTCGCATCCAGCTTTTCATCAGTCAGAATAGGAATATCCCAGGTGATCATAGCCTCTTCATTCTCCGTAATTCTGTTAGGGTAGTAGTAGTACTTGTGTGTGCTACCTCTCCATGAATCTAGTGTACGTGGACATGGGGGATACGGTGATGGCGGGGAGCCAATTTAGCACTAGGAGCAGTGGTGAAGCAGAACAATAAGTAGAAATACTATGGGGGCATTCCGAACCTCGAATAAAGGCCTTCGACGTGCGGACTGGAAATCCAGCCTGCGCTCAGCTCCCCAGCCCCATTCTGCCGCAAGCACTCCCTGCCGTACATACAAGGCGTTTGTGCGGAGAGTGCTGGGAGGGGCGGGAGGGGGCATAGTGAGGGCATAGCCAGCATTCAGAATGTACAGAGCCTATTCTGGCCAGGCATCTGTACATTCACCAGCACTCCATAGGATGCCCAGGCTATTCCACCCCGATGGTGGAATAAGTCTAGGAGGCCCTGCTGATCACGTGCCCCCCCCTACCTCAGTGCCCTGGACTCACTGTGACTCTGTAGCCACGATCCGGGTCATGGGGGCCTCTAGTGCCAGTTGGACCATGATCTGCAGGTGTGGGTGTGGGTGTGGGCGGTGGTATTCCGAGCAACCATATAGATGGCTCGTTGCCATGATGCAATGATGCCACTGTTCCTACGCCCCAGCATTGGCATACAAACATAGAAACATAGAAATATGATGACAGAAAAAGACCACATGGCCTATCCAGTCTGTCCTTCCATTTCAACAACCACAAGAGTACCCTTTTTACCTTTAGAGATCCTCTGTCCCATGCTTTTTTGAATTCAGTTACTGTCCTCATCTCTACCACCTGCACTGGGAGACTATTCCACGGATCCACTACTCTTTCCATAAAGAAATATTTCCGCATATCACTCCTGAATCTATCTCCCTTCACCCTCATCCCATGTCCCCTCGTAGCAGAACTTGCTTTCAATTGAAAGAGACTCTCTCCCTGAACATTTATGCCACAGAGGTATTTAAACATCTCAATCATATCACCTCTATCCCGCCTTTCCTCTAAGGTGTACATATTAAGATCCTTCAGTCTGTCCTCATATGCTTTATAATGAAGACCACTAAGCATTTTAGTAGCCACCCTCTGCACCGACTCCATCCTGTTCACATCCTTTTGAAGGTGCGGTTGCCAGAATTGCACACTATACTCCAAATGAGGTCGTACCAAAGACTTATACAGAGGCATTATCACCTCCTTTTTTCTGCTAGCCATTCCTCTCCGTATGCAACCAAGCATCCTTCTAGCTTTTGCCGTCACCTTTTCTACCTGTTTAGCTACTTTAAGATCATCAGACACAACCACGCCTAGGTCCCGCTCTTCTTTAGTGGACAAAAGTACTTCACCCCCTATACTATATTGCTCCCTTGGATTGCTGCAGCCCAAATGCATGACCTTACATTTTTTAACATTAAATCCCAGCTGCAAAATTCTAGACCATTCTTCAAGCTTAGCTAGATCCCTCCTCATGTTATCTACACCTTCCTGGGTGTCTACTCTATTGCAGATTTTGGTATCATCTGCAAAGAGGCAAACCTTACCCGACAGCCCTTCCGCTATATCACTAACAAAGATGTTAAAAAGAATCGGACCAAGGACAGATCCCTGGGGCACACCACTGGTAACATCCTTCTCCTCAGAGTGAGCTTCATTTACTTGTACTCTTTGTCACCTCCCACCCAACCAATTTCTAACCCAAGCAGTAACTTTAGGGTCCCTAGGGTGCTCAGTTTGTTTATGTCGCCTGTGAGGAACAGTGTCAAAGGCTTTACTGAAATCTAAATACACCACATCTAGAGCTCTCCCTTGGTCCAACTCCTTGGTCACCCAGTCAAAGAAATCAATCAGTTTCGTCTGACAAGACCTGCCTCTGGTGAATCCATGCTGCCTCGGATCCTGTAATCCGCTGGACTCCAGAAACCTCACTATTTTCTCTTTCAGCAGCGTTTCCAATAATTTACTCACCACCGAAGTTAAACTAACCGGCCTGTAGTTTTCAACCACATCCTTACTTCCGCTTTTGTATAAAGGCACCACATGAGCCTCTCTGCAGTCCTTTGGCACCACTCCCGACTCCAACGAGGCATTGAAAAGGTCAGTCAGTGGAGTTGCTAGAACGTCCCCAAGTTCCCTCAGTATTCTAGGGTGTATCCCATCCAGTCCCATCGCTTTGTCTACTTTAAGTTGAGCTAGTTTCTCACAAACACAGTCTTCTGAAAATTGTTCAAGATGTCCCTCGCTTCTTTTCCTATTTGTGGGTGTTTTCTGAGGTCCTGCTCCTGGTTCTTCATCTGTGAACACAGAACAAAAATATTTGTTAAGCAATTCCACTTTATCCTTATCAGTTTCTACATATTCCTCCCCTGCACCCTTGAGTCTGACAATACCACTTTTTCCCTTCCTCTTCTCACTAATATATCTGAAAAATGTCTTATCCCCCCCATTTTATTGCATTGGCTATTTCCTCCTCCTTCTGAATCTATGCCTTCTTGACTACTTTGCTAGCTTTTCTAAGTTTTTCAAAATACAGATGCCTGTCTTCCTCTCTCTGTGATCTCTTGTATTTCATGAAGGCCTCCCTCTTTTTCTTCACTTTTTCAGCTACTTCTTTTGAAAACCATAGCGGTCTCCTTTTCCTTTTACCTTTATTTACCATTTTAATAAAAAGGTTGGTTGCTCTTAAAATATCCCCTTTCAGTTTTGCCCACTGTTTTTCTACATCCCCCAGCTGTTCCCATCCCGCTAACGACTCCCTGAGGTATTGGCTCATTTTGGCAAAGTTAGTCTTCCTAAAGTCTAAGACCCTCACCTTTGAATGGATTCTAACAGCCCTAGTCCTAATACTGAACCACACCATCTGGTGATCACTGGATGCAAAATGATCTCCCACTACAACATCAGAAACACTTTCACCATTGATAAGCACCAAGTCCAGTATGGCCCCTTCATGTGTGCGGTCTGTTACCAATTGCCTGAATAGTTCTCTCTGTAGAGAATCCAGGATCTCCTTACTTCTAGATGATACTGCAGCAGGAATGTGCCAATCAACATCTGGCATATTGAAATCTCCTATCAGTAGCACTTCCCCTTTCCTAGCAATGCTGCGTATGTCTTCAATTAACTCTCTGTCCACCTCTTCCTCTTGTGAGGGAGGTCTGTATATCACACCAATGCAATTAGATTTCTCTTTCCCTCTTTCTAGTTTAACCCTCAATGCCTCCTCTCTCCCTTTTAAGCTCTGTAATTCCAAAGCTTTAATAGTAGATTTTACATAAAGTGCCACTCCTCCTCCCCTTCTTCTTACCCGGTCCTTTCTGAATAAAGTATAGCCAGGTATAGTTGCATCCCAATCATGGTTTTCTGTGAACCATGTTTCTGTAACTGCCACTAAATCCAAGTCAGCCACTCCCACCAAAGCTTCAACATCAGAGATCTTATTTCCCATGCTACGGGCATTTATACACACTGCTTTCCATATGTCACCCCTGTTACCCATTTCCATAAAGGTATTTAATGTATCACCTACCTGGGGGCTTTCACTTACCTGGGGGCTTTCTTCACCCATCCCTAACGAATCTAGTTTATATAGTTCATATGCATCCTGGCATATGAACAGCAGCTCCCCATACATCAATCTCCTCAGCATACGGGGAGCACCTGTATGCGTATATCCCTGATTCCGCCATCACGGGTAAGTCCAGGCCCTGCAGCAACGGAATCAGGTCTCTCCTGAGCATGTCCTGGTGTGCACAGACCTGAATCAGCCTCTATGTGGACATTGCATATGAAAGGAGAATTTGGTTCATGGTTGTTTAGGAAAATACTGGGACTTAGAAGAAGAAAGAGAAAAAAGTGGATAAAAGATTTGATTTATTATATTTTAAGGCCCCTTTTCATACAGGATGTGCACATTTCCCCTGTATTTTACAAAGGCTCTGCCGAACATGGAGCTTTTTGTAAAATACCAAGATGGATGTCGGCAAATGCACAGGGATGTGCTGGAACATCCATAGGAAACAGCAGTTCTGAAGACTACATCTGCAAAAAAAAGAGCTTCCTGCTCTTGCCCCTGACATCTACAGTTCCTTTCAACCCTTGCACCAGTTCAGACTCTCCTGAAGCAGCTCGATATCACCCCCCCCCCCCAAGCTCCTAATGCAATCTAATACCCCCAGCCCCCTGAGGCAGTTCTGACCTGGCAGGTGAGGTTGGAGGTGCCGACATCCCCTAATCCACAATCCAGGGTGCTCTCCCTGATGGTCCAGGGGAGCAGAAGTAAACCCCAGCTTTTCTTTTTCATCAAGCTCCAGGTACAAAACGGCACTGCTGATCCCTAGCAGTAGACCCCCCAGTAGGGGTCAAGCTGCCAAATAAGGGCTTTTTGCTCTTATTTAGCAACTTGATTCCTGTTGATACTATGGTGAGTCTACCACAAGGAAAAATTGACATATGTCATTTTGAACCTGCAGCCCAGTAACAACTGATATCACTCTCCCTACACCACCAAGGAGAATTCTCAGGAGGTGCTGGGAGTTATATCGCCTGGCCTTGTGGGTGGAAAGTTTGCCTTGCATTCAATGCATTGCAGATATAGTGAAAGAATCACCTACTGAGGTGGCTTTAACTGCTCCACATTATCTGCTGCATTGCATGTGCACAGTACTATGACACAGGCTAAGTATAAGGCGCAGTCTCCACCCAATTCTTGAGCTCTGCTTATAGTGATTTCAAATTGCTGTCCTCTTTCTACTCTAACTCTACTCTACACTATACAGATAGAGGTGGAGCAGTCAGATGAATTTTCAGCTGTCAGTATTCGTTTGGATACTGAAAATAAAAGGCACAGGAACTTGTATGTTTACAGGCAACCAGTTTATGTACATCTTCTTTCGAAAATTGGTTTATATGTTTCTATGTATTGGTTAGGGGTAGATGTCCATATGAGTTATGTTTGCATATTACTTAAGTCAAGATCAGTCTCTTCTGGCACTTCATTTTACCATCTACTAAAGACAAAAATGACTCAAGCCCTTCTTTACTGTCATTTTAAGTCCATATTCAAGATGTCCACCAAAGCTCTCCTGTAGAGAATACTAGCATTCTTGGTTACTCCACAGCAAAAGCTAACTCCAAAAGTATTGTCATTTTGCCAAATCACCCTTGGTACCACAACAGACACCAATTGTTACCATCCACCACCACAGCAAGTTCTGTATAGTCCATATTCATGTTCATAATATTTCCTACTGTCCTTTACCAGACTTTACACAGCCCACTGCCATATCGACTTGGCTATCAAATACACACACACTTCAATTCAGTTCAAGGCTTTATCTTTCTAAAAGCTTCTACTTCTTTTCAATCCTTGGATATCATCCCAGCAAGCACGGCCTTTCTTATAATCCTTAGGACAGGACTGTGGTCCCAAGATCCTTCTCTTCCAGTGTCCAGGCAGCAAATGGTTCCCCACAATCTGGGCTTGCTTTATAAAGCAGCATAGATCCACCTTTTCTGATGCCAGAGCCCCACCCCTGAAGCTCATTGGCTAGGATCAAGTCTACTTTTTACAACTGTCACTCAACTTCAAAGTCCCAACTCTTAAAGTAAACTCAACTCCCATTATTATCTAGACTCCATTACACTTGATACTAGTGGACCTAACTCATAAGACAGGGTATGTTGAATAAGATCTCATTCTCTCAAACTACTTCTAGTGTGCTTATCAACACTTGCTTCTTCCTGGCACTCACAAGGTGTAATATATATATAAGCAACATATCAAGATGCACTTGGAAGTTCCTTTTAATTAAGTTGGTGGCACTCAATTAAATTGGGACAATTTCTGCACCTCTCTGCCATACTTTCTTAGTCTTCAATTGCATTTCTTGAGACTAAAGGATCTTTTCTTTCTCTGTAAATTGTACAGAATAATCACTTGGTGCTGACAATTCTATTAGCAATACCATCCTTCTGTGAAGCTATAACCTGGAAGATTTGTTGAGAGCCCCATTAATGAAGATGGGCTTGGCATTAGAGAAAGGAAAGGTTGGGGTGTGAAGGCAAAACATAGGGGAAGGGGTGAGATTATACCAAGAGAAGGAACAGAGAAGAACCACAGCCACATGAAAAGAAATCTATCAACATACTTTATTGAAGACCCTACTTGGCCAAGTTTCAGCACCAATGCCTGCATCAGAGGTTACAATGTTCTTTGACCTATGCAATATCAAATAATAAAGCATCAAAGTCAATAATCAGGAACAAATATGCAACATCATCACTGGAATCCCGGCTGTCTTGTCTGAGAATTGCAAACAGAAAGGAAGAAGGGGTGAAGTAAAATAGGAGGAAAGGAGGAGAAGGGTAGGGTGAGCGGTGCGGCAAAAGGAGTGGGATTAAGAGGGTAGGGGGAAAGCACAAGGGAGAGAGACCCCTACATGCACATATCCCCACCCTCCCAACACATATAAATCTCAAAAACACATACACACACTCATGACATAAACTTAGAAATGTGGAGGCACATTCCGCTTTGGCCATCCAGCCCCTTGTGCGGCCGACCAGAAGAGGAACGCCCAGAGTTAGACCCGATTCTGATCCCGTCAGGGCTAGATGTGCCTGCGGGATCAAAATCGAGTCTATGGCCTGAACGTGTAAGCTGGGCCTCGATTCTGGTCAGCCTGCATGCCCAGCAGATCCCCCAGACTCCTGAATGGAGCCAAAGTGCCAAGGCGACCCGTCGCCATGGCACCGTGGCTCCATTCAGGCGCTGAAAATGCCAGCCACTACCAATTTTCTTCTTTCACCACAGCTGGATCCTTGATCCAGCCTCTCATGGCCAGGATCCGGCTGCAGGGATCTTCCTGCACCCCCTACCTGTTTGTTCCGGCATGGCTGCAGGATCCCCTGACACCTCTGCAGTGGAATAGGTCCCCCATTTATGATCATGGCCTTGGACGTACAGGGCCAACTCAGAATCGGCCCTGTATGTTCGGGGTTGCGGCATGCCCATGCCCCACCCTCGATCCGCCTCAGTAACTCCCCCTCCTGCCCCTGGCTAAGCCTCCCCGTACAAACATGCTGTTCCGGGGCCAGCAGGGTAGCTGTACTGAATGATCCCCATATTGTATATATATTGTGATAAGGAAGCTTATCATAGTTCAGGAAGGAGCTATAATAGAGGTGAAGTGACTCTGAACAAGCACCCTGTCTGTTCTGGTAGAAATAATAAAACAGAATGTTTCCATAAAAGACTACCAGTCCCCGAATGCACCAGGTTTCCAACAGCCATTAGAAGAGCTGAAGTGGGGAAACGTGTGTTCAATCAGGAGGGCTATGAGGTAATCCCCAAGCACTCATCTCCAAGGGCAGGGCTTGATTCAGCACAGCTGCGCTGTGTTAGGGTGGAGCATTCATCTAAGCAGGATAAAAGAAAAGCTTATTCTACAGAGAATCATCAGAAGCCTCATCATCAGAAGCATCTTGATCATCTTGAAGATCATCATCATCAGCAGAAGCCAGAGCTGACGGACAGAGAGAGCAAGAAACACTTTGGAAGAAAGAAGAGAAAAGCATTTGGGAGGTCTAAAGGAGTCCATGGCAGTACGTATACTGGGAGGCATTCCAGAGGCAAGCATACACCATTGGACTGGGGAAAGCCAGAGGAGTGGGGTTGCAGAGCCAGGAATCCCCGGACGGCACCTGTGAGGGAGACGGCTGCACTTGGAAGGGACCCTAAGACCAGTGCAAGAAGGTATGTGAAGAGAGACCCAGTGTCCAGGGATCTTGATTGGAAGGCTGGACATAAGAACTGGACTACATACTGGCCAGGATATTTAGAGTGGAACTCTAACAGCAATGGAAGCTCAGGTATGAACACTGATCTATGCCCTAGCTATTCACTGGGAAGACAGCAGGGAAACAAGTATTGTCCTGAGAGTGTTCCATTGAGAAATTCCTCTGTGCCAATCCATGATAGTGAACCTATGATAGTTGAAGAAGGGAAAGATGTTGTAAATGAAAATTATGAATACATGGATTGTTCTCTGTCTAAACTTCTGTGGTAATATGCTGTTACAAAATACAACAGCCATCACAAAGAAATATAAACTTGTTCTTTGATCTACTCAGAAAAGCTTCTGAGTAGGATTTGAGCCACGTAATAGAAAGTAAACCAGCCAAGGGGTTTTCAGCTGGTAATTGTTAGCAATTGAGCCTTGCCTAATTGCCTGTGAGCTCTGAAGGGACACTTCTGAGTCTGTGTGAAGATACAAGAAGTTATCCCTGAAAAAGAACAGGTTTTTTCCTAATTTGTGGGTTTTGTTTGTTCTTTGAAGCACTGCTAAGGAGATATTAGCAGGAGTCTACAGAAAAGACCTTTCTGTTCCCATCAAGGTCTTTATGCTTTGATTTGATTGCTTAACAAGTTCAGCTGTTGTTTTTCCTTATTTGTTTTTCTAAGTATAATACTGAAAGCAAGTATTCCTTTTTATGTGCTACCAAGTATATCTGTGTTGGGAGAAATAACCCCATAAATAAAATATCTTCTTGGCTTTACACTCGAGCAAGCACAACTAATTTAATGTGAACGGCTGAGTCTGGTATGAATGGACTACATTTCCCACAATCCTTTGCAAGTCATATTAATATTTGCCTTTGCCAAGACTGTGGACATTCTCACCCAGCGCCCCGTTTACAATATACACAAAGAGAGCCTCCAAGATACTGCCCACACACATCTCCAACATACATGCATACAGTACCACAATGTGCATCACTGCACTATAATCTTTTTGTTGGTTTGAATGGGAACATCCTAGGTCAGGGGTGTCCAACCCTGTCCTGGAGGGCCGAAACCCTGGCAGGTTTTCCGGATAGCCCTAATGAATATGCATGAGATATATAGAGCCCAAAGATATATAGAGCCCAAAGTCTCCTGGTGATACCACTTCCATACAAATTATGGTATATCAACAACACACCAAGTATGATACTCAAACACTTAGTGGTGGTTATGTTTCCGTGAAACTACTGTCATTATGACTCCATGTAATAAATTTTGTAAATAGTTTTCCCCTGTTATCCAAGTTTTTATGCCCTGTTACCTGTAAAACTCATACGCGTTCAACTGTACTGAGCATTTTTGTTACATGTAAACCGCGCTGATGCTGAATAGTGCGGTATATAAGAGACTATAAATAAATAAATATATGCATTAGAGATATCCTCCCAACCTGACTGGTTTCTGGCCCTCCAGGACTGGATTTGGAGACCACTGCCTTACACCTCTGTCATTTAAGATTGTGAGTGGGCAAGGTGCAGATATCCTAGACATGAAAAGGGTAGATAGAATTTGTCACAGTCCTCCTCAATTCTCACCACCATCAAAAAGTTGTCTAATAGACCCCTGTCCTAGGTGATCACAAGATCTTCATTTCATCAAAATGATAGGGAAAGAGAAATTGGAGTTAGCTCATGCCTTTTCTCAGAAGTTCAAGACAAGTTACATTCAGATACAGTGGGCATTTTCCTGTCTCCAGAGGGCTCACAATCTAAGTTTGTACCTGAGGTAATGGAGAGTTAAGTAACTTGCCCAAGACCACAAGGAGCAGCAGTGAGATTCAAACCAGGCTGTCCTGGTGCTTACTGTAAGTTCACTGCCCTAACCATTAGGCTACTCCTCTACTCCTAATGATCCTACTCTTACTCTGATACAATCATAAGGAAGATTGAAAACAGAAACTGCCTCTGTTGCTTGATAAACACAATTGCAAGTATTACTTTTGGAGGAATTGTGACTTAAAACCTGCAGAAGGAAAGAGATTGTGGGTGGAATTCTTAAATCCCTCAGTGTTAGTACCTAATAGCTTTTAGAGTTTATAAATCCCTCTATGTTAGTATACTTAATAGCTTTTAAAGTCGTTAAAACCTTCTGTGTTAGTATCTTAATAGTTTTGGAGTTTATATATCCCTCCCTATTAGTATATTTAATAGATTTTAGAGTTTATAAATCCCTCTGTTTTTCTTCCCTTCCTCCCATCCCAGGAGCCCTTTTACTAAATATCACTTAGGGTTTGAACTGAATGAGTGTTTTATGCATGGTATGTGCAAAGCCTCTGCATTAGTCTTCAGGGCCATGACGAGCATGTTCCCAGGGGTTAATGCAGTTTGGGACCTATTCTACTAGGATTTAAATTCATCCAGCAAATTTTTGTGCATATTGATAAATGAAAAATTCCGTTCCCCTTTTACATGCACAGATAAGGGTGTTATGTTTTGTTTTTTAAATTTAAAACAAAAATAGTGAAGATGATAGGGCTTAGAGTACTGCAGGGGAAGTGCTAAAAAGCTGACTTATGGAGCCAGAGATTTTGGAGTAGGGGAGGCAATCTCTTCTCCCCCCCTCCCCCCAACTCCAAAGCATCAGCCTTTATTTTTTATTTTTCACACCCACCCACCTCCCCACAAAGTTAACTTCCATTTTTCAAAGGGAGGAGTAGCTCAGTGGTTGGGACAGGTTACCTCAGGCTAGAGGGCCAGGGGTTCAATGGGGTTCAATTCCCACATAGGGACAAGTAACATCAGGCTGGAGGGACTGGGGTCTTTAGCTTGATGGCCACTCCTTGTGGCCTTGGGCAAGCCACTTAAACCCCCATTGCCTTGGGTACACTCATATTGTGAACCCTTCAGGGAATAAATAGTGCCTGTTAGCATATATATCTGTAAACCACTTTGACCTGGTGAAAATCAGTATATAAGCACAGATAAATAAATTATGTTAATGTGTGATGCAATTAACACTAGTGCACGCTAATGTGCTGCCCAACTCCATACTCTGCTCCTAACCTTTCTGCTCTCCACATTAGCGTGCAATTACCAATTAAGATGTGTTTTGGTGCCTAGTAGCTGCATGTCCACGCACTAGTGTTCTCTGTGTCCATTTATCGCACACTAACCTGTTAGTGGCATTTAGTAAAAGGGCCCTTAAGTCAATTAAGGGTTTATTGAAAGAAGAGAGTAAACCTGATTTTATAAATAAATTCTAGTTTCCTAGCGAGTCATTGACTAACCAGCTTAAAATTCAAAGAAATCGGAAGGATTTACCATTACATTCAACAGCTCCTACTCCTTAGCAAATGTATTATCACAGTCTAAGAATAGTATAACTCAGACAGTAGTCTAGCAGCAAAACAAAGATTATCCAGCATTTTACACCAAGTAGTACATATATAACTTTCTAGAACTGGATGAGAGGTTATGTGTGCACACTTCGTGCAAAGAGCTCCTGGCTATCTGAGAAAGAGTCTGATCTCTGGTGTCTAGAATGGCAAATGGAGGCGATGAAGAAGACAGAGAGATTTATAGAGCAGTATTTCTCAAGCTGGTCTCTGGAGTGCACCCTAGATAGTCTGGTTTTCAGGATACCCACAATGAATATATAAATGAGAGATTTGCATATTGATTGTGGATGTCCTGAAAACCAGACTGGCTAGGGGGGTACTGTAGGACTGGCTTGAGAAACGCTGCTATAGGGCATAGTGGTAAGGTCTGGAAGCCCCTATGCTGCCCTGGGGGAGCAAGATCGACTGAAATAAGTGTATCCCTTTGGTATAATGGAAAGTGCTCCGGTAGCTAGAATATACCTTCCAGGGGATGCAACATCCTCTCACACCAATGATGGGTCTCCAAAGGGCTTGCACATAGAAAGTCAGGGCTAAGGCAGCTGTTATATACATAGCTGAGTGGTAGATAAACAAGAGGATCACTCGGAAACTTGTCTGCCTGGTGTGAAGGTGTTGGAGTTAATGCACCAGCTAGATGATTGTGGAAACTGTTGGGAAGGAACCAGCTGTAGTGGTATATATGGTGCCAATAACATAGAAAGGTGTGAGAGGCTTTTAGATAACGACTAATGCTGAAAAGGCATAAGATAAAGAAAGAAAAAACTGCAGAGTAGCATTCCTGGAAGTGCTGGTTGTTCCACATGCAGGACTTGAGAATCTCACTGCAAGGATGAAATTGATACAGAGAAGAGGGTTTTAGATTTATTAGAAACTGGGCAACAATTTGGGGAAGAGGGAGCCTATTCCAAAAGGAAGAACTCCTCCTTAACCAGGGTAGAACCAGGCTGCTGGTACAAATCTTTAAAAAGGAGATAGAGTGGCTTTTAAACTAGATCATGGGGGAAAGCAGACAGTCACTCGGTATATGGTTCAGAAATTATGTATCTTTGAAGGATATTATCAAAACAGGGGGGTTAGGGAATCCCTATAGAGTGGTTGCAATAAAGGTTAAAGTAGCCCACGCACCTTTAAGTAAAGAGCAAACACAGTTGAAAGATTTCAAATTACTCTTGTCAACTGAAAAGCAAATTGTTGTTATGAGCAAAAAACATAACTTTAAAATGCCTGTATACAAATGCTAGAAATCTAAAAAAAAATGGGAGCCCTGTGCGGGAACTTCTCTCAGCTTCTCCTAGAGGCTTTTCGGGCGTCCCTCTGTGTATACGCTCGTATTCCTGCTTGCTGTCTCTGCACAACATCTCCTCAGCAGAATATAACTCCAAGAAGTGGAGGGAGGGTTGTCCACAGAAAACACCTGCTACAGGAACATAACTTGATTTTCTCTGTAGCCTAACAGGACACGTGCTCATACACGGGATTCTCTAGCTACTGAATCCCTCAAAAAGAAAAAAGGGTAAACAGTGTCACAACTGGCAGACACTAGCTAACAGAATAGCTTTTCTTTTCGATCTTTGCAGTTTTCCGGATCATGCCGTGACTTCATAACTGGAACTGGCGTTTCAGCCACCATACTGTGACTTTCTTCAGGGCAAAGTGGCTTTCAGTGTGCAAGCCCTTTGGAGACCCCTCATTGGTGTGAGAGGATGTTGCATCCCCTGGAAGGTATATTCTAGCTACAGAAGCACTTTCCGTTATACCAAAGGGAAACTTGAATTTGAAATTTGATGGAAGGTCCCCAGTGTTTCTCCAATGGACCTTCCTGCCAAAATTCAAATTCTAATTTCCCACCTCAACCCCACCAATCCGGTTTGAGGACTACTATATAAAAGAACAAGCATTCGCTGCTTAACCACTTCACACTAACGTATGGTAGCTGAAATGTTGGTTCCAGTTACGAAGACGCAGCATGACCCAGAAAATTGCAAAGTTCATCATACTAGCTGCAGAAGCCAAAAAAATCAGCTTTTCTGTTTTTTATGGGTCAAAAGAAACAAAAGGATGGATGGACTTGACGAAATAAAGAAGTCATGGGAAAGGAGGCAGTGTACTATTGTGGATCAGAACTGGTTAAAAGGCAGAGAGCAGGGCTAAATGGCCAATTTTCCCAATGGAGAAAGGTGAATAGTGGAGCACCCCAGGGATCTGTGCAGAGTCCACTGCTGTTTAACATATTCATAAATAACCTGGAGATAGGAACAATGAGTGAGGTGATCAAATATGCAGATGACACCAAATTATTCTAAGTTAAGTTGTTAAAACACAAGAGGATTGTGAAATACTGCAAGAAAACCTTGATAAATTGGAAGACCTTGATAAACTGGAAGACCTTGATAAATTGGAAGACCTTGAAAACCTTGATAAACTGCAAGAAAACCTTGATAAATTGGAAGGAGTGGAGGAGTGGCCTTGTGGTTGGGGCAAAGTACTTCAGGCCGGAAGATCGGGGGTTCAAATCCCACTAGAGGACAGCAACCTTGGGCCGGAAGGACTGGGGTTTCTAGTCCCATAGGTGCTCTTTGTGGTCTTGGGCAAGCCACTTAACCCTCCATAGCCCATGTTCCCTGTAAAATAGTTATCTCCAAGTTATAATGCCCTGTTCAATGTAATTTCAGTTTGTTCAATGTAAAACCGCACTGATGCAGAATAGCGCGGTATATAAGAGAATGTAAATAAATAAATAAATAAGACTGAATATCCAAATGGCAGATGAAATTTAATGTGGACAAGTGCAAAGTTATTCACCTAGGAAAGAACAACCCAAACTATGGTTGCACAATGCAAGGTTTAACATTAGGAACCACCACCCAGGCAAAAGATTTAGATGTCATTGTGGATAAAGTGATGAAACCCTCCATCTACTGTAGTGTGCAGCGGCGGCCAAGAAGGCAAATAGAATGCTAGGAATCATAAGGAAAGGAATGGAGAATAAAACAAAAGGACATTATCGTTCCATGGTGCGACTGCACCTTGAATATTGTGTGTAATTCTGGTCTCCGTATCTTAAAAAGGATATTGCGGAATTCTAAAAGGTACAAAGGTTAGGGTTTTCAACTTGGAAAAGAGATGGCTGAAGGGAGATATGATAGAGGTGTATAAATTAATGAATGGAGTAGAACAGGTAAATGTAGATCGATTGTTTATGCCATCAAAAAGTAGAAAGACTAGGGGACATGCAATGAAGCTACAGATAACCCATTTAAGACTAATAAGAGTAAATATTTTTTCACTCAACGTGTAATCAAACTATATAATTCGTTATTGGAGGATGTAGTAAAAGCTGTTAGTGTAGCTGGGTTTAAAAAAGGTTTGGACAAGTTCCTGGAGGAAAGGTATATAAACCATTATTAAAGAGGACCCGGGAAATCCACTGCTTGGCCCAATACAAGCATTGTAGAACCTGTGTGTCTTTTTGGGAAACTGCCAGGTACTTACGACCTGGATTGGCCACTGTTGGAAACAGGATACTGGGCTTGATGGACTTAGGTCAGTTTGGCATTTCTTATGTTCTTATGCTCTTATGATTTTCTGTGGGCTTTAGTCCTCTCCAAATAGAAGATCAAAGCTCTCTTGAAATCCAGCATGTGCAACATTCTCTCCTCTTTATAAGCAGGCAATCTTGAGAAAAATGTTGGAAGCACTATTATCTGGTTAAGGTGGAAATCTAATAACACTTTAGGAAGGAATTTAGGATGAGTAAAGGTGTAAAGGTTGCATCCACTACTAGAGACTGGAGCTCACTAATACTGTGTGCTGAGGTGACTGCCACCAAAAACAAGACCCTCCAGGTCAAGTATTTCAGTGCACAGGTACCTAGAGGCTGAAAAGAAGCCTTCATCTGCTAAATCAGAACCATGCTGAAGTCTCAAGACACTGCAGAAGGCTTTAGGGAAGGTTTCATAAAAAGCAGGCCCCTCAGGAAGCAAACAACTAAGGGCTGTAGAAAGATGGGTTTACCTTCTACATGATGGTGATAAGCATGAACTGCACTGAGGTGAACCCTGACAGAGTTGTTTTTTTAATCCTGATTCAGACAAATGTAGAAGGCTTTTAAGCAGTTTTTATGTGGGACATGAGAAAAGATCTAGGGCTCACCCCTCACACTAGATGGCAAATCTCCACTTAAATCCATATGGCCTCCTTGTGGAATCCCCTCTAGAGGCCAGGAGGACAGAGGCAACACCAACTGGCAGGTTCAGATTGGAAAATGTTACCCTCTCAATATCTAAGCTGTGAGGGCTATGGACTTGATGTTGGAGTGCAACAAAGTTCCCTGTCTCTGCATAATTAGAGTTGATGGATTGTCTATGTGAATCGGGTCCCTGATGGAAAGCCCTTGTAGAAGAGGAAGCCATGATCAACTGAGCCAAAGAGGTGCTATGAGAATTAGTGTGCTTCCATTGTATTTGAGCTTCAGGAGAGCTCTTACTATCAGAGGAATAAGAGGGTAAACAGACAAAACACCCTTCTCTCCAATGTAGGAAGAAGGCATTTGAGGCTAGTTTACCATGCACCCCCACACTGGAGAAGCCCGATTCAGAAAGGGGGACATCCGTGTCCTGTGCATGTCCCCAGATAGCATGTGCATGCAGAAGCACTATTTTACAACCCCACACAGACACATAAAGGATGTTCTAGAATCGGCGTGCAGCCGTGGCTGGCAAAGCACTTCAAACTGGTGGCCTTCTAGAGGCTGGAGCTCACTAATACTGTGTGCTGAGGTGATTGCCACCATCAAAATATAGAAAGACTAGGGGACATGCAATGAAGCTATAGTGTAACAGATTTAAGACTAATAAGAGAAAATATTTTTTCACTCAACGTGTAATCAAACTCTGGAATTCATTACCGGAGGATGTAGTAAAATCTGTTAGTGTAGCCGGGTTTAAGAAAGGTTTGGACAAGTTCCTGGAGGAAAGGTCCATAAACCATTATTAAAGGGAACCCGGGAAATCCGCTGCTTGCCCCAATACAAGCATTGTGGAACCTGCGTCTTTTGGAGAAACTGCTAGGTACTTGTGTCCTAGATTGGCCACTGTTGGAAACAGGATATTGGGCTTGCTGGACTTTGGTCCAACCCAGTATGGCATTTCTTATGTTCTTACAATTGTCAGTGCTCTCAGGTGTTCAGAATAGAGAGAGCATAATAAGTCAGAGGAGAGGGTCAGCATGAATGGTAGACGTGCAAAATGAAGCAGTCCAGGTGGGAGGCAAACCCAGGAACCCGAGCACTATGGTTCAGGGACAGAATCATCAGGCTTCAGGTGTCAGGGCCACAACCCTCTGGAGGTGAGGGAACATGTCCCTATGCATGTACACCAAATGCAAGGACCAGCTGTTGCTCCCCACCCCCTCCCCCCCCCCCCCAGCATGGCATGGCAGGGTGATGTGCCACTGAGAGCAGATAGTGACATGGCACATGATGGCCATGTGCAGAGTACAAGCAGAACCCTCCTGTAGCGTAGGCAGGTCTGTGCCCTGGCATGGATGAATGATGAGTTGTGTCTCTACCCCACAGACGTTTCCAGATCCTGTATGAAATGGAGGCTACCGTGTGTGCTACCACATAATCCGCCGTACATGCTCATGGCTGATAAGGCGCATACACCAGCAGCTGCAGGAGGAGCAGGGTGAGTAGCCATGCAGATACCGTGTCTGAGCACCAGGCCTCCGACACTGAGGCGGGCCAATACATGTAAGTGTGGACACTGCTGTGACATGGACACTACAGAAACAGCATGCCCCCACCCCACGGTCCAACAACACATAGTCCCAACCCACACTGCCCCACCTCCTGCATAGATGGGATGTGCTGGAACACCCCGTGTCTGTGGCTGGCTCCCCAGAAACCACAGTCATGAAGCTAACCATGACCTCTGTCCCCCACAGCAGCAGCACAGCAGGAGGAGGACTCCCCACCCCCATCCCCAGATGGCTCCACCCCCAACACCATGGAGGATGATGGTGCAGATACACCCCCCCCCCATCCCCAGTGGGAGCAGCAGCACGAACAGCAGTGGAGGCAGCAACAGTGCACAGCAGAGCCTCATCCTCCTGTCCAGCTCAACACCATCTGCAAATGATGAGGAGGATAATGAGGGGCTGTCAGGGGAAGCAGAATTCTCCCCCTCCATCCTCCCTGAAGGGGGCAGAGCAGATGGCTGAGGGCAGGGGGGCCTATGTTCCACAGTACACCCAGGTGCTATTGCACAGCAGGATGGTAGTCAAGTTCTATAGGTGCCATTTGTAGAAGGACCAGACACAGGTTGCGACCTTTGGACCCTCAGCCTCCAGCCCCTGATGGAAGGTGCATGTGGCAGCTTGGGGGGGCAGCTTGGGAGGTCCCATGGAGTGTGCTGGGTGAGGCTATAGCGACCCCCCTGAGGGACCAGGCAGGGGTGGGAAGGATGCTGCGACTGAGTGCATGCAGGAGGGTAAGTGGTTGGAGGGTGTGGGGAGGGATAGGAGTCTGTGTGCATGCAGGGTGAGTGTGTGGGGTATGTGAGTGGCAAGAGGGGGCAGTGAAGGAGAGAGCTCAGAGGGCATGCAGGGGGAGCATGTGGGGATGCGTGAGTGACAGGAGGGGGCAGTGAAGGGGAGGGTTTGGAGTGCATGCAGGATGAGTGTGTGGGGGTGTGTGAGTGGCAGGAGGGGATAGTGAAGGGGAGGGCTCGGAGTGCATGTAGGAGGAGCATGTGGGGGTTGTGAGTGGCAGGAGAGGGGGAGCAAGGGTGTGTGGGCAGAGGAGGGGCAGAGTGTGGTTGCAGGCGAGGGTGGGTGGGGAGAGTGGATGTGTGATTCGAGCAGGGGTGTGGGGAGAGATGTGACATTGCACCCTCCTGGCGAGGTGGCAGTAGGGGGCCCCAGCTATGGAAGCTGGGGTTGCCATGAGGCAGTGGCGGTGTTGGGTGACATCAGTGACGAGGGTGGCGATGCTGCAGGGGTGCCATTGTCCATGTCCATGTGGGAGCAGCATAGTCATGTTGGTGGGCCACACATCCCACCTCAATCTGATGTGGGACCGGATGAGGGGGCCCAGGAGGCAGTCGGAGGTCCCGAGTACACCCCAGCCCTGGCCTATCTTGAGTGCGAGAGTTCTTACTATCAGAGGACTAGGAGGATAAACATACAAAAGACCCTTCTCTCCAATGTAGCAGGAAGACATCCGAGGCTAGTTTACCATGTGCCCCCACCCTGGAGCAGAACTGAGACACTTGCTTGTTCCAAGGAGTGGCAAAGAAATCTATGCAGAGTGTTCCCCACTCTCAAAAGAGAGACAGAGTCACTTCATGAGATCGAAGGGTGTGACTCAGCTTGTCTGCCAGGATGTTCTCTCCTGGCAGGTATGTGGCTCTGGCGTCATCCCACATAAGATGGTGAAGTTCCACATCCTGACTATTTCCCAACAGAGGAGGTACCAGGCTGGCTGAAACTTCCTCTCAAGCTGACTCTCTCCAATCACATTCTCCCCCCAGGCTTTACCACCACTCATTGCTCAAAGCCCTCCCCAATTGCCAAATGATAGAGTTGAAATATATAATATAGCCACAAAATTGCTGCAGATTAAATGCATCCATTGCATTACTGAGTTGTTGCTTTTGTGCTGCAGTCAAGAGTTCCACATATTTTCGCTGCTCAGCTGTTACCAATTTGGTTAACCTAAAGATTTCTGCATCTTACTGACATCTTTTCTGAATAGTGCACACTATAATATCTCCTTATAGCACAGTAAACCTACATCGCTTCCCACAGTATCCTCAGAATTAATATCAGCTCCTTGATTACCCTGGATCTTTTGTTCCCTGAGGTATTCACAGAGTTTAACATCATGATATAGGACGGCGTACATTCTCCAGGTTTTTGGTTTCCTTACCTCCCCTTTCCTCCCCAGTCTAACTCTGCTATTACTGACACATGGTCTGAGATAGTTGCAGCTCCTATCCAAGCCAACCACACAATTGGGAGCATTCCATCAAAGACCAAGAGATGGTCTAACCTCGAGTAACAGTTATGTGGATGTGGATAATGCATATATCCCGTCTCTACTGGACTGAGGACTCAGCATATAGCAAATAAGCCCAGCTGTTGAATGAATAGGTTCACTCCTTTGTTATTTTCCCAAGGACCTCTCATTTTAGCTGGTCTGCAATCTTTAGTCTTATCCACAACAACATTAACATCTCCCCTAACTATCATCTAATAGTTAGCATTTGCTATTGGAAAGGTCAAGGGAGATGCAAAAAATGTCTTGTAATTATTTGGTGCATAGAGATTTAACAGCATGAGCTGACGACTACAGAGGGCCCTTCACACTGTTCAGTTTCAAAGAGGAGGATTTTGTGAATTAGTTAACCTCTCATTAAAAACTGGCTACCTACCCCCAACCTTAAAGCATGTCCAAATAAGACCAATTCTTAAAAATAAGAACCTTGACAAGACTTCCCCAACCTCTTACAGGCCCATCTCAAGTATACCTTTCATGGCCAAACTCATTGAAAAAATAATCCAAATTCAATTACAAGAATTCATCGATACCATAGACCTCCTTGACGAACACCAATATGGATTTCGTCCACATCACGGAGTGGAAACTCTCCTAACATACTCATAGACACATTAATAAGAGGAACTGATGACCCCACACAAGCATTTATATTAATCTTTTTAGACATCTCCGCTGCTTTTGACAGTGTTAATCATGCGACAATGCTAAGCAGACTCCAACACATTGGAATAACATCCAATGTACATAATTGGTTTAAATCTTACTTAACAAACAGAACTCAAACAGTGAGAATTGATAATCAAACATCAAATACTTTTAACCAAACACAAGGCCTTCCTCAAGGATCTGCGCTATCAGCACTATTATTCAATATTTACCTTCAACCAGTCTGCAACATTTTTAAACGCCATGGTGTACGATACCACATCTACGCCGACGATATTATGTTCTACCTACCATTCAAAATCCCACACCCACCAATTCAACAAATAATAAACTGCTTTAATGACCTAACAGCTTGGCTCAAAGACCACAACCTTTATATCAACTTCACAAAAACAGATATTCTCTATGTCACAAGAAACCAAACATATACACCACCAAACACCATCACACTAAATAACCATGAAATTAAAACAAAAAAAGAAATAAAATATCTAGGTGTAATACTTGATGACAAACTCAATATGGACGCACATATAAAAAACCTAACAAAAAAATATACATTTCAAAATTAAGATCCTGAAACAATTACGCCCATTAATTCATCTACATGATTTCATATCGATAATACAAGCAATAATTACCCCGCACTTTGACTTCGCAAACTTAATTCTACAGGGTATCACACAAAAAAAACATTAAAAAAATCCAATTAACTCAAAATATAGCGGCAAGAATTATAATGAAAATAAATCTAAGAGAGCACATTACACCTATCCTTGCTAAACTCCACTGGCTGCCTATTCATGAACGAATACACTACAAAATACTAGTTACCACCTTCAAACTAATAAATAAACTTGCCCCATCAGTACTCAATAACCTAATTTGCACAGAATCAAACAAGAGATTTCAAAGAAGTAGGAATACAAATACAATATCAATACCAAAAGATTATAAAAAAGCCAGAAAACTAACCAATAACAGGGCCTTCTCACACTATACACCGGTGCTTTGGAATAACCTACCTGATAGCATTCGTCTACTAACCGATATCAAAGAATTTAGGAAAAAATTAAAAACACATCTATTTACCTTACATTATACACCCATGGTTGGCCAAACCACACAAATTGACACAGGATAAAAACTTGTAAGATATACACCTGTTCGATCATATAAGCACATAATATGATATCATAAGGTGATTCTCATGCGATTCAATCCATAAGTTAAAAAAAAAAAAAAAAAAAATTTGTAAATTTGTATATAGTTGATGCATTTGTATAAAGTTCTGATACATCCAACTAATCAAGATGGAGGACATCACTGTTAGAATTCTTAATTATACTGTTAAATGTAAAAAGTTAACATCTGTTTCATGTAAAACGTCTAGGACATGTACTTTCATGTACCTTAACAACTTTTCTGTTCAATGTAAACCGCACTTGATACCTGGGAAAGAGCGGTATATAAATGTGTTCTAAATAAAATAAAATAAAATAAATAAATAAACAGCATGAGCTGACGACTACAGAGGGCCCTTCACACTGTTCAGTTTCAAAGAGGAGGATTTTGTGAATTAGAAGCAAAGTAACATTGTCCTACCCATTCCTTGGTGAGTTTAACAGGTTCTAAATCAGCCAAATGTATTTCTTATAGAAATGCCATCTGTGTGGGGGGGTTCTGTTTAACAAAACCAAGATCTTTTTTCACCTGACTGGTGAACTTCCTGTGACCTTAGTCAACCTCTACACAACATGCAATGGCCCCTAGCACCAGCAGTCTAATGATTATTACCTCTCCCTGCCAACACTGTGCCCTCCCCCCCCCCTGCAGCCTAGGTAGATGCCCACACATGCACACTCATTTGTTAATGTCCATGCACTGTCACGCCCGTGCGACTTGCCATCACCTTGCCCATACTCTCATCCCATCTTCCCTGCCTATGCCTACCCATGAACACCTACCTTCCACCCTTGCCCAGCCCTCCCAGTTCCCATCCAGTAGACCATTCTATGTATCCCTTCAGCAACTCCCATGTTGTCCCCTCCCCTTTACTAATCTGCAAATACATACTCTTATCCATACCTGCTCCCCAGCATCCCCATGTCATACAGCCTCACTCCTCATTCATACTATATTCTTGATGATATCTCACTGTATGACTTCTTGTCCAATTGTAGCCATAGCCACAAACTATGATTCTGGGTTGCCTAGAACCAAACTCAAACCCTTGAATGCTGTGTCAATCCTGGCCTTTAAATTGGCATGTAGTTATACAGTATCTTCCGGCTATATCAGCTCGTTCTTCCCAAAGATGTTGTAAAGCTGCTTCTCATCCTTGCTATTTCCCTTCTAGCACCAATGCCAACAGGGCCTCAATTACCATGCCACAGGCCACCTTGCTCAATCCAGAGGGCCTCACCATATAGTGCATCCACAGTACCTGTATTCCGGCTAAATATATCAATAAATGGCAGTAAACCAGTAACAAGCAATTGAACATCTCCTCAGAAAAGGAAACAAAAGTAATACAGTCTCCATTTGTATGTAAGTCCCAATATCGACCGTTTCCGCCTCATACTTCTGAAGGCCCTGGCACTGGAGTTTCATGATTGAGGCCTTCAAAAAAGCATTGAGCCTCTTCCTTAGTCTGGCGTTCAAACTTTTGCCATATTTATGAAGGCAGAGTTTGGCAGGATACAGCAATGCAAAATGGAGGACATTATCAAACAGTACTAAACAACTAATGGGGACCATGTCCCTGCAGAGGGTTGCCACATGCACAGAGTAGTCCTTAAAAGAAACCAAGGACTGTCTTCACACGCCAGGGCTTTCCCCCTCCTATAAGCCCTCAGAATGTTTTCTTTATCAAGCCAACAGATGTAGCTTGCAATGACCGACCACAGTCTCTCTGCTTGGTCTCATGACAGCCCCATCTTGTGGGCTGTCTTGCTACAAAAGGCTGTTTCAATAGCTTCTAATCCTAAGCGTTCTGGAAGCCACTTAATGAAGAACTGATATGACTCTTGCTCCCAAAGACTTTCTGGTAAGCCGATCACTCTGAGTTTGTTCCTCCTGCTTCATTTTCATGCTCTTCAACCTGCTCAGTGAGCACAGCCTCTTCCTCTTGTAAGACATCAAGTGCCAACACGCTTTTCTCCACCACAGAGATCTGCTGAGCCTGTGAGTCAGATCAATCCTTTATTCCGTCTATAGCTGACTGCAATTTGTTTAACCTGTCTTCCCACACTGCAGAAATACTTTCTGATATTCCTTGTCCCAGCTCACTAGCCAGTAGACGTACTACCTTTTCGCCATGGGTTGTCATTTGTTCACATGTCTTGCGTTTGTGGCGCCTACACAGCACAATCCAAGACACGCCTCACCCTACTGTGTCCTGGAAGCTGGCAGGAGTATTATTCTAGTCCTTCTGGCATGAGATACTATGGGGCAACCATGTTTTGCACTTTTTTAACCAACTTTTGGGAGAACCTGCAAGAGCTCCTCCATCATGCGTCTCCCTAGCCCACCTGCATCCGTGACCCCCATGTATATGTATTCTATCTGTATACACATACATTTTATAAAATAAGCATGTACATTGCATCTTAACTCCATTTGTGTGCCACCCAAACTATGCTCCCAGGAACGCCTATGGGCAGATTGCCTGAAAGTACTCATGCTCTCGTTTGCAAACATATTTCGACATAACTATATCCGTGCACGATTTTATAAAAGTCAGTTTCTGCATGTAACTCATGCTTAACATGTGGAAATGCTTTATAAAATTATTCCCATATTGCATAAACTTAGGCACAGTGTTTTCCTAGTGCTGATATTTGCGTATATGCTGGGGCAATTTCATAAATACATCTGACTATGCAAAAGGCTGCTCTATGCACTCAAATGGCTTATAAAAGTATTCCCAGATAATCCAGGCAATTTATAGAAAGCTCTATCTACAAATAAAACACTGTTTTGCCACCAGAAATGACTTTTCTAGGGATGTCTGCATACCGTAAGTAGGCGGTAATGTAAGAGGCAAATAAGCTTAATGTGTAATAATGTTTCCACCAATATCATAGAAAAATCCGCACAGATGCAGGGTAACAGACACTCCAAAGAGCAGACCTAGCACACGTCTGAAACTTGTGAGCAATAGCAGCGATCGGCAAGGTCTCAACTGCAGACAGAATTTCGCCCTACTGGTATCACGGCAATGTTCCCATGATAATTGGCATGGAAAGTCAGTACTGTATAATGGTCCCTGGGAGACAACAGAAATGATAGATGCCAGGAAGCGGGAATCCCAAAATGACTTCCAGAAAGTCATCAAAACAAAAACAAAATTACCTTCCAGCAGTTCTTACACTAGACAGACATAAAACGCATCCTATCACTCCTTCTGTGGTACTTGCAATTACTAAGCTGCTGATACAAAAGCTTGAGAGGAGAGAGCTTTTATTTATATATAAATTTAAGCTTGAATGTAAATCCTACAGATTTCACAGCTGTTCATTCTGCTCTGGTCTTCTTCTGCTTTTATTGCAGAACACAAAAGACCACAGCTAGCATGAGAGCAGATCATTCTACCTGTTACTTCTTGGTATATAACACAACAGAACAGTAGACAAATAAAGCAAATCTGTTCACCGATGAACCGTTAAGGAAGGCTTCACAATGCAAAAGAAATTACATTTGGACAAACAGATGTATTGATTTATTTTTTTAAGCTCTTGCCCTCTCTGCGATGGATGGAGAATCTTGGGCATCTAACTCTAGGTATGCTATAGCAGAACTAAGTCAAGCACAGAGAATACAAGTCATATCTACTATGGCTGGCTAAACGGCTTGCATGCAGTGAATGAGTATATTTTATTCTCCAGGACCAAGCAGGAAGTCAGTCCTCACATATGGGTGACGTCGGCGCCGACGGAGCCCTCGCGGAGCAATTTTCCCCAGCTTTCAAAGAAAGCCTTTGGGAATTGCAGCGCGCATGCGCGGTCCTCTTCCTGCCCAAGGGTGCCATCTTGCTCAGTCTTCTTTTTTCCGCGGAGCCCTACAGACGTTGTTTGTAATTCACCGCAGAAAAGTTGATTTTATTTGATTTTTCTCGGTTCGACGCTGGTTCTTTTCCTGCCCCGACCCACGACGCCGGTTGCAAGTCCGTTCTTTATTTTTTTGTTTTTTGTCCTTCGTGACAGATTTCGCGCCTTTTTTCTTTTTCACTGGCAGCCCGGTCTTTTGACCTCGCAGGGGCCCTTTTTCCCCCGATGGCTGCCAGCGGGTTTAAGAAGTGTGATCGGTGTAAGAAACTCATGTCTCTTACCGACACACACGACTACTGCCTCCGCTGCCTCGGACCCGATCATGACCCGATGATCTGTGGTCTGTGTGGCAAAATGTCCTCAAAAGCGTTGAGGAGTCAGCAGCATCAGCGGAAACGTATCTTCTCTGACTCCGGCCGGGCTCGGACCTCGTCAGAGGCTTCGACGTCTCGGGACTCTGGTCCTGAGCATCGTCGCAGCTCCTCTGAACGGGGGTCTCCTACCCGGGAACATCATCGGAAGAAGAAACCCGCGAGGGCGGGGTCGGTGGACGCTCCTGGTTCCTCGAGGGCCAGGTCGCATAGCCCCGATTCCCGTCCCGGGTCCTCGGAGATGGAGAGGCCTTCTAAGCATCCTCGTCTCGAGATGGACTCGCCCGCTCACGTGAGTACTGTTGTCCTCGTGGACTCGCCTCCGAAGGACCTGACGTCGGGCCCGACGCCGTCGGGGCCCGAGTCGGGGGCTGCTGGGTCTCCTGAGCTCGGACTCAGGTTGACGGCCTTGGAGAGCAGTTTCGCTGCCTTCATGGACCAGCAGCGGGCATTGATCGCTGGCCTCGCCGGTGCTTCTGCCCTGACCACCGGGACGTCGACGTCCAAGTCGACCCCGGAGACCGAGCCGATCCTCGAGTCCATGAGGGCTCGAGTCGATCCTCGGTCGCGGTCTCCTTCGGCCTCCCTTTCGGGACCGAGGTCGTCGACGCCGACTCCTTCGGCGTCGGGGCGGACGGCATCGATGCCCACCCGACCGGAGCCGCTCGACTCCACCTCCGAGGAGTCAGCCTGGGAATCCGAGGACGAAGAGTCACCTGGTTCTTTTCGGACTCGGTGTGTCCCATCGGACTCCCCCGAGTCCGAACCTCGGAGACGGTCCCCCCCGGAGGATACCCGGTTCTCGGACTTCGTGCGGGATATGGCCAAGGCCTTGGCCTTCCCCGCGGATCCCGAGGAGGAGCCTCGAATCGAAGAACTCGACGCCCTCCAATATGACTCTCCCCCGAAGGAGGCCTTTATTGTACCGGTTCCTCCGATGCTGGAACGACTTCTCTTCCGCATGTAAGAGAGCCCGGCGTCGTCGCCGGTGTTAAGCAAGCGGGTCGATTCCATTTATCGAGTCCGCAAGAGCCCCGGGTTCCAAAAGGCACAACTACCGCACCATTCCATGGTGGTGGAATCGGCCATGCATAGACTTAAGAGTCAAAAGATGCACTCCTCGGTGCCTCCCGGTCGGGAGGCTCGGAGCCTGGATGCCCTCAGTAGGAAGTGTTTCCAGGGCTCTATGCTTGCTTGTCGAGTCCAGACCTACCAGCTCTACATGGGCATGTATCTCCGAGACCTGGCTAAAGAAATAGCCGGGTTCTCTGCTGGTCTCTCCGACGAACCTTTGCAGAGGTTCCAAACCTTGTCAACTGGTATTCGGGAGTGCTCAAAGTTTATCTCTCGAGCAGCCTACGATGGTTTTGAGGCATCAGCTCGAGTAGCCGCAGCCGGAATCGGTGGCCGCCGCCAGGCTTGGCTTCAGACATCCGACCTCGAGCCATGGGTGCAGGACAAGTTGGTCGATGTCCCCTGCAGAGGTGAAAACCTCTTTGGCAAGCCCATGGATGAGAAGGCTGAACAGATCGAGACCGAGACTCTCACCAGGACTCGTCTCTCAAGGAAGACCTCTGCCCCTTCTCAGAAGAAGAAGGGCTCGGGGAAAAAGCCCTTTTACCCAAGGAAGGCGGCTGCCTATCAACACTACCCTCATTATCAGGCCTCAGCAGCTCCCCCACAGGGTAAGCAGGCCAAGGGACGGGGTAATGGGTCCAGTAGGCAGCAAGCCCCCAAGCCTGCACCACCGGCCCCTGCTCAGCAGGGTGGGGGTTTTTGACTTCATCAGCATAGCCTCTCCCCCTCAGCTGGTTTCTCTCAGCACAGGAGGCCGGCTGGTCCACTTTGCCCACAGGTGGTCCAACATCACCACAGATACCTGGGTGCTTCACATAGTTCAAAAGGGCTATCTTCTTCACTTTCACCAGGTACCTCCCTCCTATTTCCCAGGGGAGCCTCTTCGACTCCCTCTGCACAGGGACTTACTCCTTCAGGAGTTAGCAAGTCTTCTTCAGGAACAGGCTGTGGAACCGGTGCCCCACCACCTGAGGGGTCAAGGGTTTTACTCCAGGTACTTTCTGATACCAAAAAGAACAGGAGGCCTCAGACCCATCCTGGACTTGCACAACCTCAACAAGTTCCTCGCAAAGGAAAAGTTCAAGATGCTTACCCTTGGAATCCTGCTGCCCTACCTCCAACAGGGAGACTGGCTATGCTCCTTGGATCTAAAGGATGCCTACACTCACATCCTCATTCACCCCAGCCACAGACAATATCTCAGGTTTGTTGTGGGGGGCAATCATTAACAGTACAGAGTACTTCCCTTTGGCCTATCCTCCGCACCAAGGGTGTTCACCAAATGTCTAGCGGTGGTGGCGGCTTATCTGAGACTTCAAGGCCTCTTTGTATTTCCATACCTGGACGACTGGCTCATCAGAGCACAGTCTTCCCAAGAGACCATTCACGCCACGCACCGCACTGTGGCTCTGCTCCAGTACTTGGGTTTTGTCATAAACTTCGCAAAGTCCACTTTGCTCCCCTCTCAGGATCTCGAGTTCATCGGCGCAAGATTGAACACGCTTCAGGCGTGAGCTTTTCTGCCTCTGGACAGGGCAAACAGGCTCATGGATCTTGCCAGCCACTTTCGCAGCAATTCCCTGGTCTCTGCCAGGCACTTTCTGCGACTGCTCGGCCATATGGCTTCCACAGTCCATGTGACCCCCAATGCCCGCCTAAACATGCGCCCTGCTCAATGGTGCCTTCGCACACAATGGCATCAGGCCACTGGGAGCCTAGCGGACTCCGTACAGATCTCCGACCCGTTGGTCTCTTCTCTACAATGGTGGCTTCATCTGCCAAACCTAGTGCTAGGAATGGCTTTTCAGCCTCCTCCGCCTTCTCAGGTCCTGACAACCGATGCTTCTCTCCTGGGCTGGGGAGCTCATTGCCAAGGGAAATGTACTCAAGGCCTCTGGACTCCTTGGGAGTCTGTTCAGCAGTTAAACTTCCTGGAGCTCAGAGCCATCCGCCTAGCTCTCAGAGCCTTCTCCCACCTGACTTCTCACCAGTCTGTGCTGGTCCAGACAGACAATCAGGTTGCAATGTTCTACGTGAACAAACAAGGCAGAACAGGCTCCTTCCTTCTTTGTCAGGAGGCACAGAAACTGTGCTCTTGGGCCGTCCACCACGGCATCATCCTCAAAGCTGTCTATCTCGCAGATCAGGAAAATTACCTGGCAGACAAGCTAAGCAGGATCCTCCAGCCACACGAGTGGAGGTTGGATCCGTTGGTGGTTCAGCGGATCTTTCTCAAGTGGGGCCTCCCCACCATGGATCTGTTTGCCAGTCCTCTGAACCGGCAACTTCCCAGATTCTGCTCTCGACAACCGCATCCTCTCAGAGTAGCGGCGGATGCTTTTCTGATTCCATGGTCCACAGGCCTCTTGTATGCCTTTCCTCCCATGCCGCTGGTGTCTCGGACACTCTTCAAAGTTCTCAGAGACAAAGCCTCGATGATCCTAGTGGCTCCTCGGTGGCCGAGACAACCTTGGTTCCCGCTTCTGATGCAGCTGGCGGTGGACACTCCTCTTCCTCTGGGGTTTCAGCCCGACCTCCTGTCACAGGATCAGGGGACTCTCCTGCACCCCAACCTCCGGTCCCTTCATCTGATGGCCTGGCTGCTGAAAGGGTAGTCCTTGCTCCCCTCCGGCTGCCTCCAGATGTGGAGGAAGTCGTCTTGGCCTCCAGGCGGCCCTCCACCCGGAAGTCCTACGCTCTTAAGTGGCGTCGGTTCTCCGTCTGGCGTGCTCAGCAGTCTCAAGATCCCTTCTCCTGTTCAGCATCAGTGGTCTTGCAGTACTTGCTTTGCCTCTCCAATCTTGGACTTAAGTCCAACTCGGTCAGGGTCCACCTCAGTGCTCTTTCTGCGCATCACATGCCGGTGGATGGCAGACCTCTTTCCAGCCACCCTCTAGTGGCTCGTTTTCTCAGAGGCCTCCTTCTCCTTAAACCACCATTGCGCCCACCAGCCCCTGACTGGGATCTGAATGTGGTTTTACAGCGGATTACCTCTCCGCCTTTTGAACCTATGGCTACCTGTCATCTTCGTTTTCTTTCTTGGAAAACCTTGTTCTTGGTAGCCCTCACTTCTGCTAGACGCGTTAGTGAGCTACAGGCCCTAGTATCTGATCCTCCTTACACTAGGTTCTACAAGAATAGGGTAGTCCTACGGACTCACCCTAAGTTTCTTCCCAAAGTGGTTTCCCCTTTTCACATCAACCAGGAGGTGGTACTTCCGACCTACTTTCCCAGGCCACACTCCAGCCGAGCTGAAATGGTCCTGCATACCCTGGACTATAGAAGGGCGTTAACCTTCTACCTTGACCGTACGCGGGAGCACAGAAGAGCTGTTCAGCTCTTCGTCTCTTATGACCCCAATAAGTTGGGGCTCCCTGTCTCCAAGCGTACTCTGTCCATCTGGATTGCTGACTGTATCGCTTGGGCTTATGAGGCAGCCGGCCTCTCGTTGGAAAGTCGAGTCACAGCTCATCGTGTTAGGGCGAAGGCTACGTCAGTGGCTTACCTCCGCTCTGTTCCATTGGCAGACATCTGCCGGGTCGCTACTTGGTCTTCAAGCTAGACTTTTGCAGCCCATTACTGCCTAGAGAGGGAGTCCCGCCGGGACAGTGCTTTCGGACAGGCAGTCCTCCGTAATCTCTTTGAGGTATAGGCAACTCCTACCCTCCGTCCCGGATGTTGGGCTACCGGTTGGAGGCGTATTCAGAGAAGATTCCTTCCTTCTGTGCTACTGAGCTTGAGGGAGCTCCTTTTTGAGCTTAGGGTCTCCGGTAGCCTTAAGCTTGGGAGTCCCATATGTGAGGACTGACTTCCTGCTTGGTCCTGGAGAAAGAGTAGTTACTCACCTGTAACAAGTGTTCTCCAGGAGCAGCAGGAATCAGTCCTCACAACCCTCCCTCCTCCCCTTGGAGTTGCAGTTCTATGCTTTTGTTTTTTTGCTAATTTTTTGCTGTCTTTTCGCTATGTCATCAGACTGAGCAAGATGGCACCCTTGGGCGGGAAGAGGACCGCGCATGCGCGCTGCAATTCCCAAAGGCTTTCTTTGAAAGCTGGGGAAAATTGCTCCACGAGGGCTCCGTCGGCGCCGACGTCACCCATATGTGAGGACTGATTCCTGCTGCTCCTGGAGAACATCTGTTACAGGTGAGTAACTACTCTTTCATTTCCAACCTACAGGCGAGGACAAGACTGGAGAGTAGCAGCACAGATATCAATGGACAGACCCTGGTGAGGGGTCCAAAACACAGTTTGGAAGAGGATGGAACCCAAACAGAGGTGGAGGAGCAGGTGTCCAGTGAGGAGGGACATCAGGATGCCAAGGGTGACGAATACACAGATGTCCAAGTGGAGGGTGAGGATGAAATAGAGGGAGACGATATACAGCATCCACCTCCTCCTCCCTTCGATAATGGCTAGGTGTCTGGGGAGGGTGCAGGAGCTGCTGCGGACCCAGATATCCTTAGTGCGAGTTGGTGGAATCCTTATCTTCTACACTGCGCTGAACGTCTGCTGCAGCAGAATCTACAACGTTGTACAAGACATTTAAACTGATATTCAAAAGTGCTTTAATGGCATAGAATAAGATGAAAGATATCAATCAGCTTCTGATTTCTGGGCAATTGCATAAGTTTGGAATTATAGACTGGGGGGAGAGGCATTTTCAGGAGCGGCGGCCAACACACTTCAAGCAGCTGGCCATCGCCGCTTTAATTTGCCCCAAATTCCATGCCGGGGCCATATCCGGGTTGCCTGGATTCTGATTTTGCAATCCAGTCAGCTGCAAAACCGCCTAAATTAGCACAGCCATTCATTTGGAAATGTGTCTATTCCCAGCTTTCTACAACAGTTCCGGGGATGTCTTTGTGATTCGTAAGACTGAATGGATGGTTTCCAGCATGTAAATCACAAATAGAGCGCAGGGTGGAATAACTTCCCTGGACGTTCCATTTTGGCAGCTCTGGGGGGGCAAACGTTAAATCCCCGCGGCTGGATCCTGGCCTTAGGAGGCCGGTTCAGGGGTCTGGCTGCGGGGAATTAACGTTTTAGTCAGCGGCCGGCATCACAACATTTAAATGGAGCCGCGGCACCATGGCAATATGATGCCATGCCGCCACGGCTCCATTTAAATGCCCTGACAGAGTTAGTTGGGCTTCGCTGTGCATGCAGGCCGGGACTGAATCGCAGTCCCAGCCTGCACATACAGTGGTGTACACGATTTTGCTCCTGTGGGGCTAGACGTGCCCGTGGGATCAGAATTGCGATGGCAGATGAAATTTAATGTGGACAAGTGCAAAGTTATGCCCCTAGGGAAGAACAACCCAAACTATGGTTACACGATGCAAGGTTCCACATTAGGAACCACCACCCAGGAAAAAGATTTAGGCGTCATTGTGGATAACATGTTAAAACTCTCCGCCCAGTGTGCAGCGGCAGCCAAGAGAGCAAATAGAATGCTAGGTATCATAAGGAAAGGAATAGAAAATAAAACAAAAGATATTATAATGCCTCTATATCGTTCCATGGTGAGACCACACCTTGAATATTGTGTGCAATTCTGGTCACTGTATCTTAAAAAGGATATAGCATTATTAGAAAAGGTTCAGAGAAGAGCCTCCAAAATAGTAAAGGGGATGGAAGGATACCCCTATGAAGAAAGGCTAAAAAGGTTAGGGCTCTTCAATCTGGTAAAGAGACGGCTGAGGGGAGATATGATAGAAGTCTATAAATTAATGAACGGAGTGGAACGGGTAAACGTAGATCGATTGTTTATGCTATCAGAATATAGAAAGACTAGGGGACATGCAATGCAGCTACAGAGTAAACTATTTAAGACTAATAAGAGAAAGTATTTTTTCACTCAACGTGTAATCAAACTCTGGAATTTGTTACCGGAGGATGTAGTAAAGGCTGTTAGTGTAGCTGGGTTTAAAAAAGGTTTGGACAAGTTCCTGGAGAAAAGGTCCATAAACCATTATTAAGAAGGGACCCAGGATATCAATACTTGACCCAGTACAAGCATTGCGGAACCTGTGTCTTTTGGGGAAACTGCTAGGTACGTATGACCTAGATTGGCCACTGTTGGAAACAGGATACTGGGCTTGATGGACCTTGGTCTGACCCAGTATGGTGTATCTTATGTTCTTATGTTCCTTTGTATGTCCGGGTCAGCCCGGACGTACAAAGGAGATCGACGTTGAGAATGGAATCGAGACGTATGTTACTAATTTAAACCTATGCTACGCATTCCTGGTTACTTTTAGCAACAAAACAAGCTGCTATTCAAACACAGTGTGCCCGGGTACCACATGTGTGATTCATGTGAGCTGAAAAACAACACAGGGCTGGTTAGGCCCCTACTGAAAGCTCTTCCATAAGAACACAAGAGGTTTTCCAAGATGGCAGATACACAATTTCCCGGGATTATGAATGCTTACATTCCTCAAGAAGATTAAGTAGAGTCGGATTTTCAGCCAGGCCTAAACTAAACATATAAGTTATCTAAACTAGGAGTAATTTTATAAGGGAATTTTCGGACATATATGATAGTAAGAAGGTAATTTATGAACTGGTCCTAGATAACGTGCATTTCTGCATGCGTATTTTATGTCTGTTTTATAACATCAAGTCTACTGTACATGTATGCAATGGCATGATCACTAACGCCGGCCTTACAGTTGGCATAAATAGTCTGCAAATACACAGGTGAACTAAGATATATTATAATTTATGTTCAGATTTGTTCTCACTACCTCCTTCCGCAAACACTCTGCCCTGCATACACCCACAGTGAGAGTATGCGCAGTGCACCCATTTTTACGCCAGCCAGTATTTTATAAGAGGTTATTTATGCACGTAGATGATTAAAATACTGAAATTTATGGTCATACTTGCTGCATAAATCTAGGCAGCTTCTTGTAAAATGATCCGCATACATGTACCAAAAGGCACTCATAGAAATACCCTCATGTAAATTTATCCATGGCGACAAGAATGCGCACACACTTATCCGAACTGGGTGTAGACGTGCTTGGGGTTGGATTTGGGGGGAGCATGGGTAAAGTCACATGTCTTGTTGTGTGCACATTTACATCTGATGTTGTACCCAGGCTTTATGCAGAATTTATGCTGGTACCTTATAAAGACACATATGAACCCTTTTACTAAAGGGGGCTAGCTGACTGGAATAGCCTAATGGTTAAAGCACTGGCTGGCAACCAAGCGACCACTGTTTGATTCCTGCTGGCAATCCTTGTAGCCTCGGGTACTTTACTCGGGTCACTTTACCCTCCATTGCCTTGGAAGAAAGACCTGGTAATCTACTTCCAGTCACACTGCCAAAAAGATCCAGGAGCTGCTGGGTTGCCAGGAATCAGCATTGCACTGACAGCTAGCATGGGGCCATGGCAGCACTGCTGGATTTTGCTGCTAGCTGTCCATGGCATGTTAGGATTGCAAGAGGAAGAGTTAGGGGTAAAGAATGGTAACGATGAGCACTGCACATGTGTTACCTGCACGATGGGTAAGTAGTGTAGGTGCCCTCATCGCCAGCTCCATAGGTGGCGTTGAGTGAACCCACACTGTTGTTGTGCCACAGCAGGACTGTATGCACTGCAGTAACTACTGGGACATGCATTATGCTCCTGGCTGTTAATGCTGTGCTGTTGCCCTAATGCACAGTGACAGAATTCAAAATGGCATGGGACAGACATTGTGGATCCCTTTATAGCAACAGGATAAAATCAAAATAAGCATAACTATCTCTTATATCTGAACAAATAGAGGTGACTTGCACGCAGCGGTGGGTACACCCCTAAACAAAGGCATGGGGAGAGGTGACCTGCACGGAGCGGCAAATGCACCTATTCTTGCCGCTTTGCTGGGCAGACTAGATGGACCATACTGGTCTTTATCTGCCGTCATATACTACGTTACTATAGTCTCAGCGCTTTTGGTAAAAGGCCCCATAGGTGCCTATGTGTCTCTCAGGCTACAAGTCGGCACCTACTTATCCCGCCAATCTAGGTGACCTCTTGTAAAATGACTCTCATAGCAACTGAATATTTCTGATATGTGCATAATTTTTCATCCTACCCTAAACTCAGGTCCTTCTTATTTGATAGCATTGGGCCAGTCAGTCATATTTTCAGCCCAGTACTATCCGCATAAGATTTGGAAGTACATGAATAATGAAGTTATATGTTCAATGGCTGCTGGCAAATGCATAATTTAAATTAAATATTGGGTCGGTCGTTTTCAAAAGCTTTTTTCATGGGTAATGCACTGCTTTGCATACAGAAATAGACTTTTACAAAATTGCCCACCTGTGGATAAATTTATGTTTTTGGAGTGGAGCAGAGGGGAGGGGAGGAGAGGAGTGGCCTAGTGGGTGAGGCAAAGTACCTCAGGCCAGAAGGCCAGGGGTTCAAATCTCACTAGAGGACAGCAACCTCAGGCCAGAAGGACTGGGGCTTCTAGTCCCACAGGTGCTCCCTGTGCTCTTGGGCAAGCCACTTAACCCTCCATTGCCTATGTTCCCCATAAAATAGTCATCTCCAAGTTACAATGCCCTGTTTAACATTTCAGCTTGTTCAATGTAAACCACCTTGATATCATGAAAGGTGGTATATAAGAAATGCTAAATAAATGTGTGTCCATAAGTTTACCCAGACTGAGTGGAGGCACTTCCAGAGGTGGAGTTAAGAAGAGTTTAGTGTTTATATGCAGACTTCATAAAATGCATGTAAGTTGAACCTGTGAAACCTTTGCATGATCAAGAACAAGCATGCCCACCAGTGCTTAAACTCCCTAGAGTAATTTTCAAAGCATAAGTGCACAGACAGTTTAGTTTTGAAAATTCACTGCTATTTTCACAGGGAAAAATGTCCGCATACTCCGTGAGCTCTGCATTATAAAATTACCCCCCCCCCCCCAAAAAAAGTGATTTTCACAGCCATTTCTTTGGGTAAAAGTGTACCTTAGCTGTGGAAAAAGCCCAAGCACCTGCAACGTGGGAAAAGCACATGAGTGATGCCATTTTGCATGCAAACTCACCCGCAGTGAGCAGAGATGTTTCCCGCAGTGGGATCAGGGAAGGGTTTGCACTTACAGGCAGACTTTTGGACTTTCAAAAGCATGCATGTAAATTTTCCAGCAAGAAAACACACTCAGCATAAATTAGCAGGTATATCTGTGCAGGTCGTGTTGCTGGGATCATTTCAAAGGCAAGGAGCACATGATAATAACGCTTTCCTGGAGTAACCCTTTACTCTTCACATGTTGAGGGGGGGACTACAGTGAACGCAGTTTCCTAGGGTATAGTGCAACGGAGATCTCCATTTAGTAAGTATCTGCAACTTGAGAGTGTCATATCACAGCAACCCCTTTCCATATTACAATGGTAGGGCTTGGTTGCTGGGGAAACATAGTGCGTCCAGTTATTGACTTGGGAAGATTTGCTATGAATCTTTAAAAATTTGTATATTCGGTGATGGTTTGACTTTGCTATGTGAGGCTGTGGTTTAAAATTAAAAGAAGACATTCATGTATAGAAGATTCCCAAGGGAGGCGGCAAAGACAAGAGCTGCATAAGTCTTTGAGAATATTTGGGATAAGCAGAGAGGATCCTTTGAGGTGGGGAATTGAAAGCAAAGCCACGGATTAACCAAGGCCTGTGTGACGGCAGCATGGAAATGGGTAGACGAGGTGGGTTTTGCTGTCATGATCTTAGATTTACACATCTAAGTCTCTGCTTTTAAGAAGGAAAGCATTGAAAAATGATGAGACCAAACTGTATTCAGGCAGTGGCTTGAGGTTTCAGTCATTCCTGTTATGTATATAAAGGTCCAATTCATTGAGGAGTCCACTCATATGACAGAATATGCTCTTTTTCTTTTCTTTTTAATAAAGTCTATGCTTTTAGAGTAATTGTGTGTTTGACTCCACTGAGCACTTTGGTTTTCAGAGATTCTTTAGCCGATAATCTCAAGTTCTTTTAAATGTTACGGAAAACAGACATACTGCCTGGAAACCCTACCAACCATGCTTACTCTACTGTTTTTTTCTGGCCTACCTCATGTTAGCAGCATTTTGTGGGAAATATTGGTGGTCTGCAGAATGTTTCTCCTCCGCCCTGCCCCAATTCGACTCCTGGCCCTGTCCCAATCCCAACGTGTGATGTCAGATGCCCCACTTATAACACTTGCCTTCCTGGATTAAACCTTAGTTTACCTGACACTACCAAAAAGAATGTCGGAGGGGTACGACCAAGGTGATTCCCCATGTGGAACCATTTCGAGACTCTTTTGGGAGGTTGGCGGCGGAATTTTGAATTTTTTGTGGTATGAGATTGGAACTCAATTATTTGGCCTTCAAAGAAAAACCTTAGTATGTGACATTTTGCTGGAGACCGGAGATGAGTTGTTTTCTTGGAATTCACAATGCTTGATGATGCCCGAGAGAGCTGCTGGTCAGGGTATGTATTGGGGTTTTTTGGAAAGTAGCTTCTACATATTTGGAATTAGGGGAATGGATGTTTGTGTAATTAATATAGATTTTCTTGTTGCTAATTTGTTTCTATGGGAAATCAGGGGGGTGAGTATTTGTTAACATACTATTAGCTTAAGCTTAGTAATACGTTTTTACTATCATACTCATGTCACACTTCCTATTTGTATTATTTTGGTTTTATTTCTTGCTTTTCTCATTTGTGTCATTGCTCTTTTAAATTTATTATGCTCTGGAGGGGATTTTAGTAGAGTTATGCAGAGGAAGGCAGCCAAAATGATTTGTAGCCTGTGCCAGAAGATGTATGAGAAGAGAATTGAAGCCCTAAATATGTATACCCTACAGGAGAGGAGGGAGAGGGGGGATACGATATAGATGTTTAAATACTTAGGTATTAGTAAACAAAGTCTTTTCAAAGACAGGGAGACTGTAGAACAAGAGGACATGACTAAGGGGTATGTTTACTAAACGGCGCACAAGTGCGCAGCGCACAATAGCGTGCGCTAAGGTACCTTAGCGCATGCTAATGATGGGTTTTTGTGCCCCGCACACGTGCGCGCCGCACTAAAGTGCCCACTCATGTGCGCGGCGCACTGATGTGCGATAGAGGCGTGGAAAGGCTCCCGGAGGGCGGAGGAAGGCTCCCCAGGGGCGGAGAGACAGGGTCAATGGGTGGAGAGTGGGAGGAGAGAGGCTCCCCGCACAGGAGCAGGGCTGAAATTCGAGTAAAAAAATACCACGAGTGAAAACCTCGCGGTAGAGCCGATTTAAAGGGAAGAGAAACCATTTCTGTCAGCAATGTACAGCAAAACCAGGGAAACCTACAAAAAGTGAGCAGTGTGATACATGTGCACGGAACAAAAGGGCAAATAAACATTAAAAATGACCCCAACAAAATATATTAAAATTATAATCAAGCTGGGCAATAGTGATAGTAATGGGGAATATCAAAAAACACTCCCAAGAAAGCCCCAAAAAATAAATATGAATTTTAGAAGGGTCTACGCTCCGTCCCCATACAAGGTGAATGATCCCACAGTGAAATAGCACTGATCAGGGTTTCCCTCTCCATTGGACAGGTTACCTATGGCATGCACATTTCCACAACAGCAGGGCGGGCAGGTTGGAATGGGCAATTGGACAGATGCTGGGAAAGGGGATACAGAGGGCTGCAGGTGGCACATGCTGTGGTGCAGCTGGGGCACAGTGCGGACTAGGCAGATGCCTAGATGGCACCTAGGAATGCTGAAACTGAACAGCAGCCAGACAGCAACTGATGAGGGCCCAACATGGGCACGAGAGTGTTTAGCACAGTGTCACAGGGGATGGTACCCAGCAGGTACCCCCAAGGGCACGGAACATTGGCAGGCGGTGATTGGGGAACGTGCGGACAGATATGCAGGCACCCCTACCCCAGAACCTGCACCATAGGCAGCCACCTACCCACACACAGGATGGCCTGAGACTGCGTACCACCAGCACCACCAGCAGAAGGGCATGTCAGCATGGTGGCACAGGGGTACTGGAGGTGGAGGGGGGCAGTGGCAGCTGCCCAGAGCAGACAGGCCCTGCAACAGACAGGCCCTGCCGGACAAACAGTCATGATATCATCAGGGAATGCACTGTCTCTGTGGCAACACAGTGGTGCAGTGCACACAACCAGTATGTTTGGAGACAGAAGGTCACAGGTTCAAGCCCCAGCTGGGGCTGCTGCCAATCCAGTCCCCATATTTTACCCACAACTATATCATGATAGTAAAGATGAACCTTTATTGCAGAGAACATAAGCATGGCTCAAACACCTCTATTTTACCCTACAGAGCACAGACACCAGAAACATGCACATTACCTAGAGCAGATTACCCCAAATGCAGTCCTGGAGGGCCACAAATCCTTCAGGGTTTATGCTGTCTCCAATCTAAGGATGGAGCGGTACTGGTGGTGGAGGTGGCAGCAGCTGGTGGCCACAGCAGACCATGGCCTAGCCCTGTCCAGGTGGGTGCCGTGCACTGCAACAAACAGGCCCTGTCGGATGTACAGTCATGGACTCCCCAGGGAATGCAGCATATCTGTGGCAACACGGTGGTGCAGTGCACACAAACAGTGTGTGCAAGAACAAAAGGTCACAGGTTCAAAGCCCAGCTGTGGCTCCTGCCAATCCAGTCCACATATTTTTCCCACAACTAAACCGTGATAGTAAGGACAAACCTTTATTGCTGAGAACATACGCATGGTTAATACGCCTATATTTTACCCCACCGAGCACAGACACCATAAACAGGCGCATTACCTAGAGCAGAGTCTCCCAAATGCAGTCCTGGAGGGCCCCACACCATTCAGGTTCCATGCTGCCTCTAATAAAGATGCCTGTGCTGCATATCTATGCACCACCCCCATGGTATGCAGATGTAGCTCATGCATATTCATGAGGGACAGCATGAAAACCCGAACAGTATTTGGCACACCAGGACTGGAGTTAGGAACCTCTGCCATAAAGCAGCAGCCAACAGGGGCAGACACACCCACACCCACAGGCCCCATTGGCCAATGCCTCCTGGAGAGGCAGAACATTGGGCCCTGCGTGCATCTCCCAATACTAGCACTTGCATACCTTAGCAATGCCACCCTACCCACCCTACACCTGGGTATATGGTACACAGCTATCAAACGTTTGCTATGAGTACTGGCAGATAGAAATTCCTAAGTTAAGCACAGTTTGCTGATTGAGCTCCATCATAACAATCTTTCTGATGTCTGCGGTGTGTGCTTCAGGTCTGGCCTCTGACAGTGTTTACCACCCTGGGGAGTGACCCCCAACAATCTTGCGTACCATATCCATGCCTGTACTGTGCCCAGGACTGGTGTGGTGGGCAGGGCTGCTAAACTCCTCTATAGTAGCACAATGCTGGCATAGGTGTGGGAGTGTGTGTCTGTCTATACAGTGTGTGGTGACTGCAAACACCTTCCACAGCCCACACTGCCAGCATTGTTGCCAGTATTGGCCTGCCAATGTGCATAATGAGGAGCAAGGTACCATGGGTATAGGCCAGACAGGGTGGCCTGGCCAGGATGCATCTGCACAGGGCATAGGGCACTGGCTGGGACATTTTAGTGCCCGGCCACCACCTACACAGACAGGGTGACCTCAGTATGTCCTGCTGGGAGATCACTCTCACCCTGACTGTGCAGTGACGACAGCATGGCTAGGCACCCCCATAGTGCTATATAGTATTTCTGGCATGTGATATTTATGGGTTTCCTTTTTGGGTCCAGTCACTGACTTATCTGCTTGTTGTGTAAGCTGACATCCCAATTTTGGGTGTATGCATTTCCACCAGACACATGCACTATGGACTAGCTAGCAGACTGTTTGCAGCTGGTATGTGTCTTGATGGAGCGCCTTGCAGGGTGCAGCGGCTGAAGGCTTGCTGCAGGAGAATATCAGATAGTGGTGGGGTGCTGCTTAGCATATCCAGGCCTAATGTCTGTCTGCTATTGTGTTATGGATGTGTACAGAGCTGCATTGACTGCCCTGTAGGGTGTCTGTTCCCCAGCAGGACTGGGGTTGATGGTCCCCTCTACTGCCACCATTGCAGGGAGGTAGAATGTGGATCTGTTGATGGGAGATCCTGTTTACCACCCTCAGCCCTGGAGGAGGAGGGTGGTGGTGGTGGTGGTACATAATCCTCCTAGGGGTCCATCGGGGCTACACCTGACTGAGACAGACAAATATATCCAAGGTGTTTCTGCAGAAACTACCTATTTCACACATTAACACTGCTTTGGACCTCCAGCATGGCCTATTTCTGCCATGGAAGGTGCTGTGGACCTGGTGCTGGGTGCCTCACCGCACCCTCAGGGTGAGCACAGTACCCGCACAATGTGATGGTGTGTAGCTACTCTGTGCCAGTAAAACACATGGTCAGTACCCCCTACCAGGCCAAGGTGCTGTGGGGGTGGATATGGTCAGTTCCCCCTACCAGGCCGAGGTGCTGTAGGGGTGCATACCCCATTTTGTGTTTATCTGTGGACAACTGATTTGCATGTGTGCATCATGGGTACGGGTGTGCTAACCCTATCCTGGTGACCACAGCAGACTGTCTGTGTGGTGACGTGCACTCCCTCTGCAGCCAGCCAGGGGCTTGCTAACAGCTGTAGAGCTATAGCCCAATGGTTACTTCACTGCTTGTGGAGCCAGAGCTCTTGGGTTCAAACCCACAGTAGGGTTATTTGATAGGGCTGCCCAAAGCATTATCTATTTTTAATGTACATTATTGCTGCCAGCAAAAACACCCTCAGCGTACTGTACCCATAAGGTGCCTCAGAGGGCGCTTTATAGGGCGCCCTATAGGGCACCTTATGGTTACCGTCCATATAAGGTGCACTATACGTTATCCTGTGGAGCGACTTATAGGGTGCCCTATAGGGGACATTTTAGGGTGCCGTGGCGGACAGTGCACTTTATAATGTGCCCTATGGAGTGCCTTATAGGGTGCCTTATGCGGCACCTTCAATTACGGCACGTGAGGGCGTGTTTGCTGGCAGCAATTAATAAAATACAAATAAAGTGCTGAAGGAAACAATACATACATTGCAAAGCTGATGCCTCAGCCAGCCTTTTGTATTAGGCACACTGGGGAGCAAACTCATAACCCCTGTATCAGCAGTCAGTGCCTTAACCATTGTGCTACACTGCTGATCCTCCTTGCATGTCAGCGCACCTACTTAAGATTTCCATGCGTTTAAATGCACAGTGCTGCCATCAAACACAGTGCTATGACCTTGCTGTGCCTCATAGGGCACCCTATATGGCGCCCTATAGGCCACCCTTTCAGCAACATTGTAGGGTGCCGTGGCGGACAGTGCACTTTAAAATGTGCCCTCTGGGGTACCCTATGAGGCGCCTTATGCAGCACCTTATGTTACAATACTTTGAGGGTGTGTTTGCTGGCAGCACTAATTAAAATAAAAATAAAATGCCCCCTACAGCACTATTACCTATAACTGGTAATGCCTCAGCCAGCCTTCTACATTAGGCACAGTGGGGGATTGAACCCATGTCTCCTGCATCATAGGTCAGTGTCTTAACCATTGTGCGCCACTGCTGCTCCTCCTTGCATGTCAGCGCACCTACTTATGATTTTCATTCCTTAAACTGCACAGTGCTGCCATCAAAAACAGTGCTGTGACCTTGCTGTAACTCATACGGCACCCTATAAAGCGCCCTATAAGCAACATTCTAGGGTGCCTTGGTGGACAGTGCACTTTAAAATGTGCCTTATGGGGTGCCTTATGTTAACACGCTTTGAGAGTGCGTTTGCTAGTAGTAGTAATTAAAATAAAAATAAAATGCCTCCTAAAGCAATCTTCCCCATAATAGGTAATGCTTCAGCCAGCCTTCTTCATTGGGCACAGTGGGGGATTGAACCCATGATTCCTGCACCATTGGTCAGTGTTTCAACCATTGTACTGTGGCTCTGTTCCTGTGCTTGTGCATCAGCACGCCACTTCTGCTTCCTGCGCAACTTTCTCATGCGCTAACGTGCGGGGCGCACATGAGCGCAGCGCACATTAGCACATGATTAATCCTGGTTTTGCTTTTTTCAGCCTGAAATGCCCACTCCTTATATGGCATCCGCACACTAGCGCGCCGCGCACCATAACGGGGTTTTAGTAAACATACCCCTAAGGCTGCAAGGAGGTAAACGTAAAAGCAAGATCAGGGAGCCAGGTAAATGCCTAGAATAAGCTCCCAATGGGGGCAACAGAGACAAAATGGTGACAGAACTCAAAAAGGCATGGGGCAGATACAGAGGTCCCTAGATAGCAAGAGTAAAGAATCAAAGAAAATTTTAATAACTTTTACCTTTCAGCAAATTGCGGGGAGGGGGGTTAACTTGCACGCAGCATCAGCTACAACCCTAAACAAAGACATACAGGGGGGTAACCTTCTCAGAGCAATGGGTACAGCTCTGGTCTCTTTACTGGGCAGACTAGATGGACCATGCTGGTCTTTATCTGATGTTATTTCCTTTTTGGTGGGGGGGGGGATATTCAGCAGCAGTGACTAGTCATCCTAATGTGGCTAGCAGTTGCCGCTGAAGCTAAGACAAGAATATTCAATGCTAGGACCATATCCGGCCACCGGCATTGAAGGCTGAATAGCAGCGAAGCTCAGTGGCAATATTCATCCGCTGCCCAGTTCCCTTTGCTGGTGAAGGTTAGGCCACACTTTTTTGTGCCTAATTTTCTCCTCTTTGTGATAACCGGGCAGTGACGCAATATCACCACTGCCTGATTATTGCTGGGTGCCACCCCGAAAGCCCACAATGCCGTAATGTTGGCTGATTGGCATCGGGACATGCAGCGGCGGAAGCTGCGGATATTCAGCGGAGCTCACCGTGTTAATGCTGCTGAATATCTCGGTCAGCGCGATTACTGTGGTTAGCAAGTCCGCTATCATGTTAATTGCTTTCAATATCCCACTCTGTGTTACTATGTTATCATTTACACATCTTAGGAAGCTACTTTGCACACATAAGTGGGCATGCACGTGATTTTGCCATGTACAGATTTAGAGGGGCATGTTCTGGGTGTAATTAGACATGTATGTTGCAGGAATACGCAATTTAAAAAACTGTAACCATCAACATTTGCACCTGCTCTGAAGCCTGCAGAATTGTCAGCTAATTGATGGAGGAGTGATTAAGGAGGGAATTGTGTGTGCTTTTCTGGTGTAGGAAAACATTTGAAAATGCAAAACATTTGAGCTTTATAGCTCAGATCCTTAAGGGTCCCCCCCCTTGGATGTGCAGTTTTGCAAAACTGAGTACTTCCATGTGTAAGGCCGGAACTCGTCCACATAGCTCTGAATGAAAGTGGTTTCTGTTGTGAAGTGTCTGTTTCCACTGTATGTGCCATCATAATGCCTATATTTTTAACACAGACATATATATTTTGTAAAAGGTTCCATGTTTAATTAGCCTTTTGTAAAATGCAATGCAAATTCCGAATGCCTCTCCTTGGATGTCCATACATGGGGCATATTCAATGGCGTGGTCTATCCGAGTAAAGCAACTGGCCATTGCCACATTAAATTAGACCCAAATATTCAATGCCGGGTCATATCCAACTACCCGCATTGAATATCCAATGTGCCAGGTTAGCATTGTGGCTAACCCAGCACTGCCAATTTTCAGTCCCTGCCCAGTTTGTTAAACCATCTAAAGTTAGGACAGCCTTTATTTAGCTTAACTTTAGCAGGTTTAGGTTAACTGGTTAGCCACTGAATATTGACACCAACTGGCTAACCTAAGTAACTGCCCCCATTCCACTCCCATAATGCCCCGACTTTAGCCAGCTCATGTTGGGTATTTAACCCAGTAGAAGGGGACATTCAGCAGTACTGAATATCCTTCTAACCATGACTTAATTGGCTAACAAGTCTGCTAACCGGTTAAATCACTTTGAATATGCCCCACTATGTTGAATAAAATCTGCAATGCCGGGAAACCTTTTTTTTGTGGCCTGTATTTCAGAATCTTGTTAAAGTCCCCTACTCAAGTCCTTCATTATTCTTTCAAATTTCTCTTAAAAGTTTGTTTTATTTATTTATTTACAATTTCTTCTATACCGCACTATTCAGCATCAGCGCGGTTTACATGGAACATAACGATCAGACAGGGTAGAAGTTCCTGTTCTGCTTTCTCCTTTCCATGTGTCCATGTTTATTCTAACAGAATTCCAACATTCATCCCAGATGACATTAATTGCCGTCTTTTCAACTTACTCTGAGATCAGACTCTCCACCACTCTCTTACATCCTCCAGTAAATTCACAATAGTCAGTCCTGGAAAACGTAATGCCCTGGATGTGACATTAAAGGCACAACTCTTCAGGTCAATTCTGTTATGTTCAGTGAATAAGTGGCTTTGTCCTTGTCTAACCCTCAGCAGTTTGCAACTTCTTTTTCTGCTTCTCGTGTATGAGCATTGAAACAACGTTCCCACAAAGCTGCGCGTTATTCTTCCTCCTGCTCCTCGTGACTGAAAGCGATAGCGTGGCACCTCAACCTGCCAGCAGCAACCCGGGAGGAGGACTTTTATGCAGTTTTATGAGAATGTTGCTTGGAACGTGCAAAATATGCTTGTTAACCATGCATGAAGCATTCCCAACAACAATCAAGAACACTAACTGCACTCAAAATCAGTTCTAGAAAGGAAATTTAGGGGTGAATTTCTCTTAAGAAGTATAAAATCTCAAGATATTTAGTTATAGTAGAATCAAAACAGAAAATAACCTTCCATTTGGATACTTTCTGCAAGAGACAGTAGCAAAGTGAAGAGCTATACTTGCAGTATTAGCTGAAAACCTCAGACCCTCGGCTGCTTCCCAAGATATGAAAGAAGTTTTCTTCCCTTCTGCTCAAGCCATATGCCGTCTTAGTCTGTCTCTTCACTTAGCTAATATCTGCCTCTGTTCTTATCTTAAAACAAAAATCATTCCCAGATGTGAATCAGAGCTCACAAATGTTACATGAACTTCATCAGTCGTGCAGAATTAATTCTGTCTTACAGCTCGAGCCCTGCATGTCGAAGGGCAATATATTTACTGATGCTCACTGCAATGCAACTATTTCATGCATCATTGTGTTTGCAAGCAAGATATGATGTGCCCAAGCTGAAAGAGATTCATGAAGTTAACAGGGCCCAATTTGAAACCTGGTGAAGTTATATGTCTGACTAATACAGAGTGATACACAGTGTGGGAACAGTGGTTACGTCCCCTTGCTCTAAAGAAGCCCCCACTTTCAGCTGGAACGTTAACCTTGCTCATTTTACAGCAGGATCCAAAGATAGAAAACACCTACATAGCATAGCAGCAATCTAGATTTGATTGGAATTCTGTCCCATAAGAAATTAGAGATGAGTCACATTATCTACAATTTAGGGAGCTGGTGAAACCTGGCTTTTTAGAAAAACGTTTGTGCATTGTAAAGAAAGACGAGTAGCTGTGGTTGTACAGGGTGGGTTAAAGGGTTTGTTTTCAGATTTGTATGAATTAGCTTTTAAAATATGATTTTATTGTAATCACCTTGATGTCTGTTGTTTGTAAGGCGGGATATCAAGTCTGAACAAATAAATAAGATTTGCAAGTTATATGAATGCAGGGTTGCCATGGACCAAAATGGCATGGCCTGGCAAACATGATGATACCGTAGTCATAGTAACATAGTAACTTAGTAAATGACGGCAGATAAAGACCAGTATGGTCCATCTAGTCTGCCCAGTAAGATGGCAAGAGTAGGTGCACCTGCCGCTCCGTGCAGGCCACCCCTCCCCATGTCTTTGTTTTAAGGGTGAACCCACCGCTACGTGTAGGACACCCCTGTATGTTGAGAAATTAGTTAGTTAAGTTTATTTTGATTTTATCCTGTTGCTGTAAAGGGGGAGTCGGAGAGTTCACTGATGAAAAACATCACTGATAGTCATGGGAAGAGAAAAGTTGAAGGCGCAAAGGATTCGAACAGTTGCCTGAATTCCAGGACATAAAATGAATTGATCGACTGACACAGAGCTACTCTGAATGTGTATAGCATGGCACATTTATCTCTCCAAATTAAAACAATGATCCCAATCGTATCTTTTGCCACTAGAATCTGTGAGAAACATCTGAGAAGTCATCACAGCTTAGGACTGCAATGAACATCGGAAGAAGGCTCATAAAAACAAGGAAGTTGCTGGATTTCTTAATTTGTATTTAGCTCACGCCTTTCCAGTGGTAGTTCAAGCTGAGTTACATTCATGAACATACAGTAACTATCTTCCTCTCCCTGTAGGTCCTACAGTCTAAATTTGTACCTGAGGCAATAGAAAGTTAAGTGACTTGCTCAAGGTCACAAGGAGCAACAGTGAGATTTGAACCCTGGTTTCGCTGGTTCCCAGCCCATTATGCTATCCACACTAGATAAGATTTAGGCACCTATATTTTGGTGCCCAGTCCTAGTTAGTTTCCAAATGGGCTGATTTAGGGGTCTAATTCCAATACTATTTGAGAACTGACCCACTAATGTCTATTTCATGCACGCTTGAATTCTGAGTGTTGGCTTCAGTGTCTGCTGGGAATCTGTCCCAGGTGTCCTTCACCCTCCTAGTGAAAGAGCATTTTCATGCATTCCTTTCTAGTCTCCATCCCTTTGATTTTATATGATGATCACTTGTTCTTAAGCTTTCTATGAAAGTGTTTCTGATGTTATAGAGCAAGATCATCTCACATCCAGTGATCACCAGATGGTGTGGTTCAGTATTAGGACTAGGGCTGATAAAATCCATTCAAAGGCGATGGTCTGAGACTTTAGGAAAACTAACTTTGCCAAAATGGGCCAATATTTCAAGGAGTGGCTAGCAGGACGGGAAGAGAAAAACAGTGGACAAAACTGAAAGGGGATATTTTAAGGGCAACCAACCTTTTTGTTAGAAAGGTAAATAAAGGTAAAAGCAAAGGAGGTCATTATGGTTCTCAAAGATGTAGCTGAAAAGTTGGGGACGGCCTTTATGAAATATAAGGGGTATGTTTACGAAAAGACGGTAAGGGAGCTAGTGTGCCAACACACATGTTCCCTTAACACTGCAAAAATGCCGAGTTTCCGTGCGTAAAAGGCTCCTGCAGCGTAAAGGGAATAGGAGACAGGGCAGAAAGTGGGCGGAGAAGGGGCGGTAACACCGTGTGTTCCCTTATCACCTCTTGTGCAACACCCCTTAGAGCCCCTTTACGCCTGTAACCTACCACCATGTGAAACCTTGCGGAAAGGATGTCGGCAGAGGGGAGAGAGCGTATTTAAACGTGAGAAGTGTGATGAAATGACAAGCAAGCCCAAGTCAGTGATAATAGTGCTCCATTAACGACAGCAGCATGGCGCACAAGTAGGAAAGGGCAGCATGATGATGATGCCAATGAAGAAAAGGGAGTGGCGTGTTGGTTATGCAGTGGTAGGTGCAGGCGGACATTGTGGACCAGAGAGCTGCCCAGGTGGCACAAAGTGGCATAAATACAGAGGATGCGCAGATATGCCATACTGGGTTAGACCATGGTCTGTCAAGCCCTGTATCCTCTGTCCCATAGTGGCCAGTCACACTCACAGATACCTAGCTGGGTCCTTATAATGTACTCATGTTCAATGATGCCTGTAGTGGGACAAACTGTGGATCCGCAGTGCCTCCTACATAATGGTGCAATGACCGTTGTCCCCCGCAGCCCCCCCTGGTGGCGGCGTAGTTTTCCACGGAAGGGCTGGGGAGCGCACAAGACTAGGGTGATTGGGGTTGGCCAGGTGCGAGGGTCAAAGGTAGCGGTCCTTTGTGCCGACCTCGTTACCAACTTCCCAAAAGAATAACTTCACACCAAAGTGGAGGGAAAAAGAAAAAGGCTTTATTTCCCCTTTGCACAAAAAATGGTTCAAAAACAAATGGCTTTGGAAAGTAACAGAATTGTACCAGTCCTTACATCAGGTTTAAAGCACAAAAACGGTCAAAGTAATAACTGTTAACTTCACAGTAACTTAAAGTAGGACAAAAACTGCATTCACTTTATGCATTCATGGAACTCCAAATAGACTACAGCTTCACTGCTGTACAATATGTACATTCCATTGGTTCCTCAGCCTCCTCACCCGCAGATTCCACTTGCATCCATTCTATATCAGATGGCTCTGAGTCTGAGGCTTCTGCATGGCTGAGTTCTGGCTTTTTAAAAACGTGCCGTACAGTTTCCCAGTGTCTGGAGGTTAGGTTAGGGCGTCGGTTTCTGGATACCGGGTAAAACAATGGCTCTTCATCCGCTATAGTTTTAAAAGCTCTCTTATCACAATGTTTAATATTGGCAGTTCTCTTCTTAGGGAAATTATCTGCTAGTTTTTGCTCATAAATGTCATTGTCATGCAGATAAACTTCTTTCCCCTGCCTTTCTTCTATGCTAGGCCTAAGCAAACAATTACAAGAAATGGAAGCTTTACCTTTGAGCTTTCTTCTGTCTTTCTCAGGGAAGGCTTGAGGCCTAGTCTGGTTATCCTCCAACTCGGGATGGCCCAAGTACTCCCACGATATCTCTCTTGCCTTAGTGTGTGGAGGAACCCCTCTGAGCCAAGGCTGCAGCTGTTGCCATCTGCCCTTGCTTTCACTCCTGAGGCTGTTGTTTGGTGGCCTCGCCCTTTCAGCTTCTCTCTGCTCACCAGGCCTCTGTGTTCTCCACTTTTCTCTCAGGTTACTTCTATAGATATCTCTCTGGATACCTTTCTCTCCTTGGATATCTTTTCCTTCTGGATATCTTTCTCCTGGATATCTTTTCACTGGATATCTTTCCTCCACGACATTCCTCGGATGTCTTTCTCCCAGGATGTGTCCTAGCACTTCTCCCTGGACATGACTCTCTCCCAGGCTGGATGTTGGAACATCTCTCTCAACCTGGCTTGGTACTTCTCTTAGCACTTCTCTTTTGGCTTGTCTCTGGAGTTGTCTTTGGCCTGGTCTGCTTGATTCAGACTTGCCTCTGCTTAAATCGGAACTGACTGGGCCCAAGTCCTGCCCATAGAGGCGTGGTTCTTCTGACTCTATGCTGGCTCTCCTGCTCCCTCTATGTGGACCTTCAGGATATTGCAGCTTAAACCTGTTTTTTTCTGAATTTAAAACTTTTCTTCCTTCTGCAAGAGGGTCCGCTGCATCACACATCCCCCTTCTTAAAATATTACGGGCTGGGGGGAATTCTTCTCCGCAGCACATAATACAGGACCTGAAGTCGGCTTTACTCTGCTGCTTGTGACCATGTGTTGTTTGCTTGTTGTTTGCCGGCATCCTGTTGAGGTGATACCCATGCTCAGTATGCGTCCACAGCACGTCCCGTTCCTGCCAAGGTCGAAGAAGATTGGCGTGATAGACCTGTTCCCGTCCCTTTGAGTCTCGAACAACATAGGAAGTGGTGCCCACCGGGTTAACGACCGTATGAGGACCCTTCCACTGGTACTCAAACTTAGGAGCCGCCCCGGGTACTAGAACCACTACCTTCTCCCCGACCTTTAAGTGTCTCGGTTTCGTCCGCCTGTCGTAATAGTGTTTCTGTTTCCTTTGACTCTCCTTGAGTTTCTCCGTGGCAAACCGGGAAGTTCGCTCCAGGCGTGTTCTTAAATCCCTCAGGAATAGGGGTATACCTACTTCCTCTTCCACTGGCTCGATCCATTGTTCTCTCAACACGTCTAGTATACCTCTAGGCATCCGTCCGTACATGAGCTCATACGGCGATGTACCTAACGAGCTCTGCTTCCTTTCCCTGCAGGCGTATATTATGAAGGGTAACATGGTGTCCCATTCTTTCATTTGTCCGTCCAAGGCCCGTCTAAGCATCTGCTTTATACTTTGATTTAAACGCTCTACCAACCCATTGCATTGGGGATGGTAGGCTGCTGTCTTCACGTGTCGGATCCCGAATGCATCCCAGACTTGGGCGAGGTATTTTGATAGGAAATTACTTCCCCTGTCTGTCAAGACTTCTTGCGGGAACCCGACCTCACAAAATAATTTGACCATCTCGGCTGCAATTGATTTAGCGGAAATATTCCTCAAGGGAACTGCCCAGGGTAATCGAGTGGCCTGGCCAATAATTACCAGGATATACTGGAAGCCCCGCGGAGTCTTGATAAGCGGTCCCACGATGTCCATGGCCAGTCTCCTAATGGGTTCCGCTATTACAGGCATCGGGACTAGCGGCACTCCCGCTGGTCGGTGCGGTGTAACCCTTTGGCAGGACGCGCAGGATTCGCAGAAGCGGGTTGTCTCCCGGAAAACCCCCGGCCAGTAAAACCTGGCTAAAATCTGGTCCAGGGTGCCTTGTGAGCCCTTATGGCCTCCTGTTGGATGGTCGTGTGCTAGTCGCAGGACGTACAATTTAAATTTGCTCGGGACGACTAACTGCTTACGAATAAGTCCCGTTCGCAAATCTTTGCTTTCTCGGTACAAAATATCTTCATCCATGATGAATCTGGGGTATGTCTCACAGTCTTCCTGGGCCTGCTCGATCGCCCGGACCAATGCAGGGTCCGTCCTTTGCTCCATTTTGAAGGAGGGAAATTTTTCTATCACATCCGCCGGTATCCAAGGCATGCCTCTTCCTGCCTCCAACTCGGCTCTCCCCTGGGATCGACATTTCCTCTCTCTCCTTCGGTCAGCTTTAGGTTTTCGTCCCTTCCTTGATGGGTCCCCTATTAGCTCATCATGCGAAGGGAGATCTTCTATGGAAGCCTCTTTTGAACAAGAGGGCTTCTCACCATCTTGGCAGTGGGCCCTTGTGGAGACTAGAGCCTTGGTCTCCCCTGTATCCCTCTCCATACTATTCAGTTGGGGTATGGGAGCTTCCGACAGATCAGGTTGTATGCAAGTGGAATCTGGCTTTATCTGAGGCGATAAACCTTCCTTTAAAGTTTTTCAAAATTGTGGCCAATCACGGCCCAGGACCAATTCCTGTGGTAACCTTGGCACTACTGCGATCGGCATTTCTTTTACAATGCCCATACCTTTTACCCACAATTTATAAACTGGATAGCGTGTGGCTGCTCCATGCACGCACTTTATCTTTACATACCCCTGTGGAGATTCTGGAACCGAGAGGCCATGAGCCTGAATCGTTGACCATAATATTTAAGATACCATGGTCTGGTCGGCTCCAGAATCCAATAACGCTTGCACACTTATACCTTGTACCTTTACATCAATCAGAAAACCATTACGTATTAGTCTTGGTGATTCTCCCACCAAGGCAGTTCGCGAATGACACTCATACTGTAAATGTCCCCTTTTCCCACAAGTGAAACATTTCCTTGAACTCTCTTTCACTAGAGGCTTATCACTTTTCCACCAGCCAACTGGAGGACGTGAGGGACTCTCCCTTCTTTGTGCCTCCAACCCCATGGCTATTTTCGGGCCTGCCCTAGGCTGGGTCACTTTTTCAGCCTCTAAATACCTCTCTGTGAGTGCTATTGCCTCTGTGGTAGTGCAACAGTTCTGTAGCATTAAGAAATTTTGCACTCTACTGGGTAGGGCAATCATGTACTGCTCCAGAATTATAGCGTCCATTAGGGTACCTGTGCTTTTTTTCTCGGGCTGTAACCACTTATGGGCTAGGCTATGTAATCTATGGCCTAGTGCCTTAGGTGTTTCATTAGCCTTAAGAAAGGTAGCCCTAAACATTTTGTTGTACGCTACTGGCGTAAGGCCCATACGATCCCTAATCGCTATTACTACATCTTTATACGAATTTGCTAAATCCGGGGGCATCGACCTATATGCAGCCAGCGCCTCACCCGTGAGTGATGCTGCTAGCCGTATTGCCCACTGCTCCTCTGGCCATTTAGCTGAATGCGCAATTCTAGCAAATGTGTCTAAAAAGTCATCTATGTCATCGTTCGGACTTAGCTTGCCAATCACTAAAACAGAACAGGACCATTGTCCGTGGTCAGAGTTTACCAGTCCGGCGAGCGATAGGTTCTCTGCCTTGCTTTTGGCCAGTTCCTCCCGCTGCTGCGTGAGCCACCTGTCCATAGTCTCTAGGACGGGGAGTTGCTGTGCCTGTATCGCCTTCAGCGCTTGCTCCTGGCTCTGGTGTGCCACCTCCGCCTGCTTGCTGAACTGGTGTGCCATCCAGGCACATAGTTCTTTGGGCTCCATGGTACCTGGTTCTAGTGTTGAGTCAGCTTTGGGGAATATATGCTGTTATCCGAAGGTTGCTCCACTGCTTCTGGACTCGCCGCAGGATCTCCAACTTTCAGGATTCTCTTTCAAATCCGGTCCGGATTTCAGGAACTCCACTCCACGTTTTCAACTCCACTCCGGCTTTTGTGTCCGCTCTATTCCTGGTTTTCCTTCCAGTCCAGTTTTTGTAGCAAGACGGTTCGGGTTTTACTTTGAGTTTTTTTTTTTTTTCAAAAAAAAAGAGAAAGATTGTACTTTCCTTTGTACAGTTGCAGGTACAGTCCTGTAGGCTTATGGGTGCCGTAAATATCCTCACAACTACACCACTTATGTCCCCCGCAGCCCCCCCTGGTGGCGGCGTAGTTTTCCACGGAAGGGCTGGGGAGCACACAAGACTAGGGTGATTGGGGTTGGCCAGGTGCGAGGGTCAAAGGTAGCGGTCCTTTGTGCCGACCTCGTTACCAACTTCCCAAAAGAATAACTTCACACCAAAGTGGAGGGAAAAAGAAAAAGGCTTTATTTCCCCTTTGCACAAAAAATGGTTCAAAAACAAACGGCTTTGGAAAGTAACAGAATTGTACCAGTCCTTACATCAGGTTTAAAGCACAAAAACAGTCAAAGTAATAACTGTTAACTTCACAGTAACTTAAAGTAGGACAAAAACTGCATTCACTTTATGCATTCATGGAACTCCAAATAGACTACAGCTTCACTGCTGTACAATATGTACATTCCATTGGTTCCTCAGCCTCCTCACCCACAGATTCCACTTGCATCCATTCTATATCAGATGGCTCTGAGTCTGAGGCTTCTGCATGGCTGAGTTCTGGCTTTTTAAAAGCGTGCCGTACAGTTTCCCAGTGTCTGGAGGTTAGGTTAGGGCGTCGGTTTCTGGCTACCGGGTAAAACAATGGCTCTTCATCCGCTATAGTTTTAAAAGCTCTCTTATCACAATGTTTAATATTGGCAGTTCTCTTCTTAGGGAAATTATCTGCTAGTTTTTGCTCATAAATGTCATTGTCATGCAGATAAACTTCTTTCCCCTGCCTTTCTTCTATGCTAGGCCTAAGCAAACAATTACAAGAAATGGAAGCTTTACCTTTGAGCTTTCTTCTGTCTTTCTCAGGGAAGGCTTGAGGCCTAGTCTGGTTATCCTCCAACTCGGGATGGCCCAAGTACTCCCACGATATCTCTCTTGCCTTAGTGTGTGGAGGAACCCCTCTGAGCCAAGGCTGCAGCTGTTGCCATCTGCCCTTGCTTTTACTCCTGAGGCTGTTGTTTGGTGGCCTCGCCCTTTCAGCTTCTCTCTGCTCACCAGGCCTCTGTGTTCTCCACTTTTCTCTCAGGTTACTTCTATAGATATCTCTCTGGATACCTTTCTCTCCTTGGATATCTTTTCCTTCTGGATATCTTTCTCCTGGATATCTTTTCACTGGATATCTTTCCTCCACGACATTCCTCGGATGTCTTTCTCCCAGGATGTGTCCTAGCACTTCTCCCTGGACATAACTCTCTCCCAGGCTGGATGTTGGAACATCTCTCTCAACCTGGCTTGGTACTTCTCTTAGCACTTCTCTTTTTGGCTTGTCTCTGGAGTTGTCTTTGGCCTGGTCTGCTTGATTCAGACTTGCCTCTGCTTAAATCGGAACTGACTGGGCCCAAGTCCTGCCCATAGAGGCGTGGTTCTTCTGACTCTATGCTGGCTCTCCTGCTCCCTCTATGTGGACCTTCAGGATATTGCAGCTTAAACCTGTTTTTTTCTGAATTTAAAACTTTTCTTCCTTCTGCAAGAGGGTCCGCTGCATCACACCATTCCCCTGAAACCTAACCAAACCTCCTCTAAGCACAGTTACACAAGAAGCCTTTATGACATGTCCCTACCCCTCAATCCCCCCCCACCCAAGGCTGCATTGCCTATATAGTAGTCACATACATTGCCATCTATCCTTTTAACTTGGGTTAAAGCCCACATCTTCTTCTTCCTTTCTTCTTCTTCTTTATCTTCTCCTTCTAGCACTACTTATGTCTTGTATTCATGTTTTGTATTCAGTCGTGTATTCAGTGCAATAACTGCAGTACATTCATTCCAAGACAAATCATTTGGAACCTAAGAGCTTGTCCTCTATGCCTCAGGACAGCTGCCATGTATAAAGAACTAACTCTACTAAGGGAAGACCTAGCTGCCATTCATAAAGAGGTGACCCTACTGAGGGAGGAACTGGCTGCAATGAAGCGCACCTCTTCTAGAATACAAACTGAACAAGGTCCACCACCGCTCCCACAAAGAATCAAACGCCCAAGGGACAAGTGGATCACAGTGGGTTCTGGTAGATTGCGACCTGTAACACACAGACATCCTATGCATCAAGAGATATCCCTGCACAATGCCTTCTCTGCCTTGGCCAATGAGGATGAGGAACTGAGGGAGGAACTGGCTGCAATGAAGCGTACCTCTTCTAAGATACAAACTGAACAAAGTCCACCACCGCTCCCGCAAAGAATCAAACACCCCAGGAACAAATGGGACAAGTGGATCACAGTGGGTTCTGGTAGACTGCGACCTGTGACACAGAGGCATCCTATGCATCAGGAGATATCCCTGCATAATGCCTTCTCAGCCTTGGTGAATGAGGATGCCCAATCCAAAGAAACTGAAGGGCCCTTAAATGAGACAGACAATGCCCAATCTCCTGCTAAAGGAACAAATATGAAGAAAACCTCATCAAACAGCAAACTGCTACTACTTGGTGATTCCATCATCAGTGGCACCAACTTGAGAACACAATTCAAAGGAAAGAACATAGTCAGGTGCCTCCCAGGCTCTTCAACCAGCAGGACTACAAACCACATTGTTGAAGTACTTAGACCAGAAAGTGAACACTTCAAACTTAATGTTGTTATCCACTTGGACACAAATAACCTGGCTAGAAATAGTGCCTCTACAGTCCAAATGGACGTTCAATCTTTGGGAGAGAAACTCAAGCCCGTTGTTAACACTGTTGCATTCTCGGAGGTTCTACCTGTTCTTGGTAAGGGGGCAAAAAGGCTGCATCACATTAACAGCTTTAATACATGGCTCCAGACCTGGTGCAAACAAGAAGGATTCAGATTTATTGGAGACTGGGGCAACAGATGGAATAACAAGAGACTATACTGTGCTGATGGGCTACATCTCTCTATCGCAGGGAAAAGAATCCTAAGTGAAAACTTCAAGCAATATGTGGATATGCATTTAAACTAGAAAAAGGGGATGACGGATGTGAAAGGTCAAGCTCTGGATGTCACCCCCTGCAAAAGCAGATTAAAATCAGAAACAGCCACACTTTTAAAACACACATCAAAAACAAGTGGGAAGATGTAGGCAGAACAAAATCAATGCAAAATACACACAAGCCAGTTAAATCCTGGAAAGCAATGAGCACAAATGCTCGAAGCTTAGCCAACAAAGTTCTTGACCTGGAAGCCCTAATGGTGGAAATGGATTTGGACATTGTGACCATTACAGAAACATGGCTTAATGAATCGCATGATTGGGATATAGCCATAGCTGGCTATAATCTATTCAGAAGAGACAGAGAAAATGGAAGAGGTGGAGGAGTAGCCTTGTATGTCAAAAGCAATATTAAAGCTACTGAAATGCAGGGGGCATGGGGAAAAGAAGAAGCGCTCTGGATTGTGTTGGAAAGAGGAGATGGCACTGTCATCCATACTACTGCAGTCTTCAGACCTCCGACACAAATTGAAGAGATAGATAACGAACTGATTATAGATATTGCCAAGATAGCCACAAAGGGGGAAGTGATAAAATTGGGTGACTTTAATCTACCGGATGTGGATTGGATTACTCCTTCTGCAAATCTTGAAAGAAGCAATAAGATTGTGGATGCTCTCCAAGATGCGTTACTTAGACAAATGGTGATGGAACCAACCAGGGAAGCTCAACGCTGGATTTAGTGCTCACCAACGGCGATAGCATGTCAAATGTCTGTGTGAGTGCCCCTGTGAGCAGCAACGATCATCACACGGTGTGGTTTGAGATAAAAGCCATGGTACAGGCCAATCATAGCAAGCTCAAAGTCCTAAACTTCAAAAACACCGACTTCAATAAAATGGCCAAGTACCTAAAGGAGGAGCTGAAAGGGTGGAAGGAGATAAGGGAAGTTGAATTGCAATGGACTAAACTAAAGGTGGCAATAAACGGGGCAACAGATAAATATGTAAGAAAAGTTAACAAAAACAAGAGGAGAAGAAAACCTGTTTGGTTTTCCAAAGAAGTGGCTGCTTAAATAAAGGCAAAAAACAGAGCTTTCACAAAATTCAAAAGCTCACAAACAGAGGAACACAGAAATTAATACAGGATCAAACTAAAAGAGACAAAAAGAGAAATAAGGATAGCAAAATCAAAGGCAGAGGAAAAGATGGCTAAAGATGTTAAGTGTGGCGACAAAACTTTCTTCAGGTATATTAGGGAAAGGAAGAAGATCAAAGGTGGAACTGCAGGACTCAGAAGTGCTGCGAACGGACTCATGGAAAGTGACATTGAAAAAGCGAAATTGCTAAACGAATACTTCTGCTCTGTTTTTACTAAAGAAAGTCCTGGAGAAGGACCTCCTGTGACTCACAAATATAAAAATGGGAATGAAGTAGATACCACACCATTCAAAGAAGACGAAGTGTTAGAACAACTTGCAAAACTGAAAGTGGACAAGACTATGGGACCAGATAAGATACATCCAAGGATACTGAAAGAGCTCAGAGAGGTTCTTGCAGGGCCATTAAAGGACGTTTTCAACAGATCCTTGGAAACAGGAGAGGTTCCTCAGGACTGGAGAATGGCTGATGTCGTACCTCTACACAAAAGTGGTGACAGAGAAGATGTGTCAAACTACAGGCCTGTGAGCCTTACCTCGGTGGCGTGAAAAGTAATGGAGGCGCTCCTGAAACAGTGAATAGTGAACTTTCTCAAAACCAACAGGATGCAAGACCCGAGGTAACATGGTTTTATTGAAGGACGATCCTGCCAAACAAATCTGATTGAGTTATCTGACTGGGTGACCAGGAAAATGGATCAGGGGCATGCAATGGATGTCATCTACCTGGATTTCAGCAAAGCCTTTGATACTGTGCCTCATAGGAGGCTTATCAATAAAATCAGTAGCTTGGGGATAGATCCCAAGATAGTAAATTGGATCAAAAATTGGTTGACTGACAGACGACAGAAGGTGATGGTAAATGGAGCTCACTCAGAAGAAGGGAAGGTGATTAGTAGGGTGCCCCAGGGATCGGTCCTGGGCCCGGCACTGTTCAATGTATTTGTGAGCGATATTGCTGAAGGACTGAACGGAAAAGTCTGTCTTTTTGCAGATGACACAAAAATTTGCAACAGAGTGGACTCCTCCGAGGGAGTGGTTAACATGAGGAAAGATCTACAAAAGCTGGAAGAATGGTCTAATGCTTGGCAATTATGATTTAATGCAAAGAAGTGTAGAGTCATGCACTTAGGTAGCAGAAATCCAAGGGAAATGTATGCGATAAGGGGCAAGAGGATGGTGTGCACGGATCAGGAGAAAGACCTTGGTGTGATTATTTCCGAAGATCTCAAGGTGGCAAAACAGTGCGACAAGGCGGTGGCAAAAGCCAGGAGGATGTTGGGCTGCATACAAAGAGGAATTACCAGCAGAAAGAGGTACTTATGCCACTGTACAAATCACTGGTGAGGCCTCACTTGGAATACTGTGTTCAGTTTTGGAGACCATATCTTGCAAAGGATGTAAAAAGACTGGAAACTGTTCAGAGGAAGGCGACCAAAATGATTTGGATCCTGTGTCAGAAGCCTTATGAGAAGAGACTTGAAGACCTAAACATGTACACTTTGGAGGAGAGGAGGGACAGGGGAGATATGATTCAGACCTTTAAATACTTAAAATGAAATAATGAACAAATAAACCTCTTCCAAAGATGGGGAAGCTGTAAAACTAGAGGGCATAACAGGAAGCTGCAAGGTGGTAAATTGAAGGGCAATGTCAGGAAATACTTTTTCACTGAAAGGGTGGTGGATGCTTGGAACGCTCTCCCGATGAAAGTGGTGGGGGCAAACACGGTGACAGAATTCAAAATGGCATGGGACAGACACAGTGGATCCCTTTACAGCAACAGGATAAAATCAAAATAAACTGAACCATCTAACTTCTGAACCATCTAACTTCTCAACAAATAGGGGTGTTCTACATGGAGTGGTGGGTTCACCCCTAAATAAAGATGTGAGGAGGGGTGCCCTGCATGGAACAGCAGGTGCAACTACTCTTGCCATCATACTGGGCAGACTAGATGGACCATACTGGTCTTTATCTGCCATCATTTACTATGTTACTATGTTACATCTTCATGATAGGAATGCCAGAGATTACCTACGCGTTGCCTGACAAACTGTATACCCCTATCAGTCCGGAATGCGTTACACTGTAGCTGCATTGCCTGTCTCCTTGTCCACCCACATTTTGATGGCGTAAACTACCGATCAATGTTTACCCATTCCATGCCATTCAGTAATGCATAGACCACAAGCATATTTTCCCTTATCCGTCTGTCCTCCATGTTGAAGGGACCTAACTGTTGTAACCTCCGCACATAGGAACATCCCCCCATCTGCACCATCTGTGATGTCCATCATAGTCACACAGTGACTTTGGCGAAACACAGATATACAGCAGCTGTGGAAAGGAGCTATGCCACATGGGCAGTCCAAGGGACATGGCACCCTAGGCAGAGATCCTGGTGGGTCCCCCCTCCCACAGTGCCATTGAACCCAGCTGTGGAGGAAGAGGCCGATAGCACCTGCAGCTGTAGCCCTCCAGGTAGCTGGAAAATGCAGGTGCCTGGGGAAATACCACAGCAGTGGCTGCAATCCTCCCCTGAGATGTATCAGTGGCAGACAGTGATAGGGCCCCTGCATAGTCAGTTGGTGGGGGGGTCTGCGTGGCCGTCTATGTGTGCCTCTGACCCCCTCCCCCAATCTGGGCCTTGCACCCAAGGCACCCACCTAACCCGCATGTTTAACATGCTGGGACTGTGTACCACTACCACTGATAGCACGTAGGCATGTCTGCATGGTGCGGTGGTGATGGTTGTGTGGGCAGCAGCACTAGCCTGCAGCAGACAGAAGCTGTATCCTAATCCTGTGCATCATGCACATTGCCGCATGTGCCAAAGGCCAGTCAAAGGGAAGCATGTTAGCAACAGGGGCCATTATTATCATATGGCAGCACTGTGGTGCAACACACATGGTTGATGTGTATATGTGTGGAGGGTCACAGGTTCAGGTCCCCACTTGGGTTTCTCTATTGCATGTTCCTGTGGACAAGGTTTAGCTGACAGTGCAAGTATAGCTCCAGCATCTGCAACCCCCAAAGAGCCCGTCAGCAGCACTGACAGGTTCCACTATCTTGGCGGTAACAACATGCGGTGAGGCCATGGCGCACTAATAGTGCCTGCACACAGAGCAAATGTTATCAGTCCTTTAGCTGATATTGAGATAGGAGTGGCAAGCAGGAATGCCAACCATCCCCACTTTTGCAGTGTGTTTTAATGAGAGTGTATGTGTGTGTGTGTGTGTGTGTGGCTCCCCTTTGTCCTGTGGCTTTCTGCACTTCACTTTGGCTCACATTATCTGAGTTGTTCCCAGCCTTTGTTTGAAAATGTGAACAACACAAGGCAGAGGATTGTAGAATCACCTAAAACAGCACAGATTGGCCTGGATGTGTCTACCATAACAGTAGGATCATTGGCTGAGACGTCATTGTGCCCATCTGCCATGCCATTGCCTGGGTGACCACAGCATGTCATGCTGAGATGACACTCTCACTGTGACCAAAAAGTGACCATGGCATGAGTATGTATCCGCATGGAGCTATTGTAATGTCTGGCTCCAGTGATGTGGATGCAATCTCTGTCCGGGGATGCCAATCACCGAGCAAAATGCTGGGTGTCAATGGTGAGTATCCCAAGGCAGGGTGCTTGCAGTCACTCTAAGCACATGCCATGCATGCTGACCATCCGAACAACCACAGTTGTTTTGTGCATGGCTGACATATCCCAGTGACGAACAGCAGGGGTAGTCTTACTGCACATGCTGTGGTCAATTGTTGGTCCTCAATGGTTGGGGCAGCAGTGGTTCAAGGCCTACTCACTGGGATCTGTAAACGGGGGCGCTGGGCGTGAATGTCCACAGTCTTGGCAAAGGCAAAATACTATTATGACTTGCAAAGGATTGTGGGGAATGTAGTCCATTCATACCAGAATCAGCCGTTCACAAAATAATGAGTTGTGTTGCTCGAGTGTAAGCAAAGAAAAAATATATTTTATTCATGGGGTTAATTCTCCCACACAGATTTACTTGGTAACACAAAAGGACACTTGCTTTCAGTATTGTACTTAGGAAAAACAAATCATGATATAAGCAACTGAGCTTCTTAAGCAATCAATCAAACAATAAAGACCTTGATGGGAAACAGAAAAGGTCTTTCTGAGGGCTCCTGCTAATACCTTTTAGCAGTGCTCCAAAAGCAAAAACAAAACCCAAAAGTAACCAAAAACTGTTCTTTTTTCAAGGATACCTTTCTTCTATTTTCACACACAAACAGTAGTTTCCTTTCAGAGCTCACGTGCAACTGTGCATGGCTTAATTACCAATAATTAGCCAGCTGCAAACCCCTTTGCTGGTTCACTTTCTCTACGTGGCTCAAATCCTACCCTAAAGCTTTCTTGTAAACTTTTCTGGGTAGATAAAAGAACAAGTTATATTTCCTTTTGATGGTTGTTGTATTTGTGAAAGTATTTTACCACAGCAGCTTATTCAGAGAGCAATCCATGTATTCATTCTGATCATTTAAAATATCTCCTTCTTCTTCAACTATCATAGAATCAATATCATGGTCTGGCTCAGAGGAATTCCTTAATGGAGCACTCTTAGGACAATACTTGTTTCCCTGCTGTCTTCCAAGTGAAGAGCTAGGGCATAGATCAGTGTTCATACCTGAGCTTCCTTTGTTGTTAGGTTTCCTCTCCAGATATCCTGGCCAGTAAGTAATCCAGCTTTTATGTCCAGCCTTCCAATCCAGATCCCTGGACACTGGGTCTCTCTTCACATACCTTCTTGCACTGGTCTTAGGGCCCCTTCCAAATGCAGCCGTCTCCCTCACAGGTGCCGTCCGGGAATTCCTGGCTCTGTAACCCCACTCCTCTGGCTTCCTCCAGTCCAATGGAGTATGCTTGCCTCTGGAATGACTCCCAACACACGTACTGCTATGGGCTCCTTCTTTAGACCTCCAAGATGTTTTCCTCTTCTTCCTTCCACGTTGATGCTGCTGCTTCCTCTCTCTGTCCTTGAGCTCTGAGTTCCTCCACTCCATCTGTGTAGAATATGTTTTACTTTTAACTTGTTTAGAGGGATACTCCACCCTAGCACAGCTCAGCTGTGCTGAATCAAGCCCTGCCCTTGGAGATGAGTGATTGGGGATTACCTCATAGCTCTCCTGATTAAACACACGTTTCCCCACTTCAGCTCCTCTAGAGGCTGTTTGAAACCTGGTGCATTCTGGGACTGGTAGTCTTTTATGAAAACATTCTGTTTTAGTATTTCTACCAGCAAAGACAGGTTGCTTGTTCAGAGCCAATTCACCTCTTTTATAGCTCCTTCCTGAACTATGATAAGCTTCCTTATCACAGATCATGGCAGGACAGTCGCAGTATCCCCATGCCAGCCTATATGTCCCCACTGCAGTGGCTGTCAGCATATTGACACTAGGCACTGACTTGTTCTGTTATCGGTTAATGTACAAAATGGGCAGAACACAGGGCCGAGCTGTTGCTGTCACCTATAGCATGCTACAAGCATGCAGAAAACAAGGAGAAAAGCATAACACACTGCAGACAATACCTGTCATACACTAGTGGTGATGTGGACCTGCAGCACAGCCAGCAAAGACCATCTCTAACAGTGCAGGTTCAGTGGACCAGGTACTGGGCACCCATCCTCACCCTCAAGGTAACAGCTGAAACCGCTCTGCAGCACGGCTTACAGTTGTTATGTACATGTAGCATGCGCAGTCAGTGTGTCTTACTGAGCTGATGTGCTGGATCAGTGCATTTTCCATTGGTTCTTCAGCTGCAGACTGATGCTTTGCATGTGCAGTAACTCATAGGTAGTGGAGGGCCAACTTATACCAGCACACACAGCAAACAGTTTGATCAGAGACGTGCAGGCTCTACACATCCATGTAGAGCTGTGCAGAGATGTAGCCTACAATGTCTCCATAGTCAAAGGTGCAGCATTCAATTCCCACTTGTTCATTTTGTGCCTGGGTGCTACTCAGGTCACTTGCCCACCTTGCACAGTTCTGACTCTGCTATGACCTGCAGACAATCATCCTTCTATGTTTCTATGTGTTATGGGCACACAATGGGTAACCCAACATGGCATTCTTCATCATGGACATCTGAGAGCATGGCTTTAGTGCCTCTGTTGTGGCCCATTGCAGCGGGTCAGTGATGTATACACAGCAGATGTCTGGGACAACTGGTATGGATGTGTTTTCTATTGTGCCATCATTGTGACCTCCCAGCTTTACGTAAAGAAGATATATCTCGTACATTCAGGCGCATAACTCTTGTTGCATAGCCATACCCTGCACAGTTCTGCCATCATTTGACTAGATTGTAAGCTCTGATGAGCAGGGACTGTCTCTTACATACTGTACGTCTTGTAGTGCTATACAAATGCTCAGTAGTAGTAGTAGTAGTAGTAGCATTACTTGCTCCACATGGGCCATTAGGTTCAACTTGTCCCTTTCTATCATGCCACTCTGTTGGGTGTATTTTCTTGCAGTTGCACTGGCTGAGGCACCAGTCCCACCCACACAAATGGTGTTTCGTGTACCCCATGGCACTACTACTTTTGGTTCATACACACCAAATGCTTTTGGCCTGTATGATCCCATACATCCACCTACCACACACATTGCAAACTCTCTGCTTGGAAAATCCATGGCACAGCCCTGCAGCCATCATTTGGCCATCAGGAGGATTCATATATTTGCCAGTAAGCTGCCCCACCATGGCCATCAAGGGTCATTTGCAGCAGTTAGCCATATCATGCACACCTCTCCTGTGACTGCTCCACATGAGCACTTATGGACAATCCTCACTTTGCTGGCCACATCAGGAGCATGTTGCCTCCACCCAGATACTGTTCTGGCCTATAGCATGCCACACTCTGACAGTACATCTGGATACATATCCACACCTCACAGACACTTTGATATAGCTTATGGCATGGTGTATGCTTTCAGGAGCATCTAGGACTGCACGCCTGTCACACCGTTCCCCGCTAGTGCAACCCCTTCACTGACTCTGCTGCCACCACCACCCATCCATGACATTGCCAACACCCACACTGACCAGCATCACTAGGCAGCTGCCTATCTCACCTAGTCAATAGCACAGGCCTGCTGTGCAGTCAAACATGCTCACCACACATAGTATCAGTTGAATTGACTCCATCAGCTACCAACTGTGATTGCATCCATACCTTCTCCAAATGCTTCACTGCCCCTCTTTCAAAGTTTCAGAGGCTTTCTTGTGTTAAGGTGCATACAAGACTCCTTAACGCAGCATGTCTTGTTACCACCCGTTAAGTGTCCACTACCACCCATTAATGCCAGAATGCCTCTAACATGCCAAGCACACTTATCACATGGTAACCCTTTATCACTGCTGTTAACACTTGGAAAGACAAGCTCTCTTACTGCCGTTTAGTAAACATACCCCTAAGAGATCACACAGGCATCTATATTTAGAAAAACTTAGAGAAGCTAGCAAAGTAGTTAGGAAAGCAAAGATACAAAAAGAAGAAGAAATAGTCAGTACAAAAAAATGGGGGGGATAAGACATTTTTCAGATATGTTAGTGAGAGGAGCAAGGACAAAAGTGGTATTGTCAGACTCAAGGATAAAGGGGAGGAATATGTAGAAGCTGATAAGGATAAAGCAGAATTGCTTAACAAATATTTCTGTTCTGTATGTTTTAGGGAACAGCTTTAGGGAACTGTTGACACCTTATCAGGAGTTAGTGGGCCTGATTCCCTGAGAGCAGCTGAGGCCTGCATAAAAGGCTCCAGAGCCCTGCCCTGTTGAGGCATTCCTAACAGGGGCTCTACAGGTCAAACAACGGTAAGGATTTGAAGGTTTATTATTATTAAATTGCTAGCTCTCTGACTGGGAGCTCTTAAAAGGGTTTTTGTATAATTTTAAATCAAAGTTACTTTCTTTTTGGTGCTTTAGTAGAAATATTTCCTTGAGCAGAGTAGGTTGATGAACTCTAGTAACCTTCTCAGCTTTTGGGAACTGCTGACACCTAATCAGGAGTTAGTTCCCTCCCTACCCACCCCGACTCCCACCTACCCCTAGTGAGCAGTCTTGCTTTATAGGGCACCTCGCCATTTAACAAAGCACAAAGACTTGGAGAAGCACATTTTGAATATAATTAAAGAGATTTAACTGCTTTTTCTCTGAAAGGACAGCTGGGAAACCAGCTGGTACTTGGTAGATCTCTCTCTTTTGCTTTAACAGATACCTAATCTCCACGAACAGAACAATGGCTGGGAAAAATCGTATCTCTAAAGCTGTTGCCCCCGTTACAGCTTCTGCCTTTGTCCAGACAGAGGTCCTAATGCCAGTTGAAGGACCGGTTCCATGTGCAGGGTGCCTGCATGCTGAAGCTCTGAGGAAACAAGTGGAAGAACTCAGAGAGGAGGTGGCAAGGCTCAGGAGCATTCAAGACAGTGAGAAGTACATTTGATGAGATGCTTCTTGCAGCAACCAAGCTCTCCAGCAGAGGAGAAGATGGGTGTCAACAGAATGCCGATGGTTGGACACAAGTCACCAGGGCCTGCAGAATCACCAATCCAACTTCTCCAGCCCTTGAATTGAAAAACCATTATGCAGCCCTGGAAGTGGAGGCAGTGAAAGCATCCCTGGGAAGGGAAGAGCCAGAGCTCAAGTATCCCAAAGTTGCAGAATCAGTGACCACAAGGAAGCGAAGGGTAGTGGTGGTTGGAGACTCTATTTGAGGGGTACTGAGGCGTCCATCTGCCGACCAGACTTGATGTCCAGAGAGATACGCTGTCTGCCTGGTGCCAAAATCCAAGATGTTATGGAGAGTTTGCCGAGACTCATCAAGCCCACTGACTATTACCCAATGTTGCTAATCCATGTCGGAACAAATGATACTGCCATGTATCCCTCAGAATGTATCAAAGGTGACTTCATGGCTCTGGGACAGAGGGTGAAGCAGTTAGGTGCACAGGTGGTGTTCTCTTCAATCCTCCCTGTTGAGGGTAAAGGCCAAGGCAGAGAGGCTCGCATCCTGGAGATGAATGTATGGCTGCGTGGATGATGTCATCGAGAGCGTTTTGGTTTCCTAGACCATGTGATGCTGTTCCAAGGGTTGCAGAGCAGAGATGGCATCCATCTGTCCAAGAAATGTCAATGCATCTTCGGTAGTAGACTGGCTAATCTACTGAAGAGGGCTTTAAACTAGATTCGTTGGGGATGGGTGAAGAAAGCCCCCAGGTAAGTGAAAGCCCCCAGGTAAGTAATACATTAAATACCTTTATGGAAATAGGTAACAGGGGTAACATATGGAAAGCAGTGTGTATAAATGCCAGTAGCATGGGAAATAAGATCCCTGATGTTGAAGCTTTGGTGGGAGTGGCTGACTTGGATTTAGTGGCATTTACAGAAATATGGTTTACAGAAAACCATGATTGGGATGTAACTATACCTGGCTATACTTTATTCAGAAAGGACAGGGTAGGAAGAAGGGGAGGAGTAGTGGCACTATATGTAAAAACTACTATTAAAGCTTTGGAATTACAGAGCTTAAAAGGGAGAGAGGAGGCATTGTGGGTTAAACTAGAAAGAGGGAAAGAGAAATCTATTTGCATTGGTGTGATATACAGACCTCCCTCACAAGAGGAAGAGGTGGACAGAGAGTTAATTGAAGACATATGCAGCATTGCTAGGAAAGGGGAAGTGCTACTGATAGGGGATTTCAATATGCCAGATGTTGACTGGCACATTCCTGCTGCAGTATCATCTAGAAGTAAGGAGATCCTGGATTCTCTACAGGGAGAACTATTCAGGAAATTGGTAACAGACCCCCACACGTGAAGGGGCCATACTGGACTTGGTGCTTACCAATGGTGAAAGTGTTTCTGATGTTGTAGTGGGAGATCATTTTGCATCCAGTGTTCACCAGATGGTGTGGTTCAGTATTAGGACTAGGGCTGTTACAATCCATTCATAGGTGAGGATCTTAGACTTTAGGAAGACTAACTTTGCCAAGATGGGCCAATACCTCAAGGAGTCATTAGTGGGATGGGGACAGCTGGGAGATGTAGAAAAACAGTGGGCAAAACTGAAAGGGGATATTTTAAGGGCAACCAACCTTTTTGTTAAAATGGTAAATAAAGGTAAAAGGAAAAGGAGACCGCTATGGCTTTCGAAAGAAGTAGCTGAAAAAGTGAAGGAAAAGAGGGAGGCCTTCATGAAATACAAGAGATCACAGAGAGAGGAAGACAGGCATCTATATTTGGAAAAAGTTAGAGAAGCTAGCAAAGTAGTCAGGAAGGCAACGATTCAAAAAGAGGAGGAAATAGCCAATGCAATAAAATGGGGGGATAAGACATTTTTCAGATATGTTAGTGAGAAGAGGAAGGGTAAAAGGGCAAAAAATTCCCCTTTTGTATATTATGTATAAAGTTCACCTGTTACACAGTACAAACGTGATAAAGTGGAAAAACAGTTTATTTGAAAACTCGGACCTAGCAACCCGACACAGGCCGTGTTTCGGAGACCTTCATCAGGGGTTGTCTGAATAGGTACTACAAACATAAAGACAAACAATGTTAAAAAACAATTTAAAAGTGAAAGAACAAAATAGGCATGGACATACATTAGGCTCTAACCATAAAAATAAATATAAAAATAAAAACAATAAATATTACAATAATAGTAATAATAATATAGTTCATTGGTGGAAAATCTCTCATAATAAATAATTAAAAAATAAATAAATAATTAAAATGATAATAATAATAATATATAATAATAATAAAAATAATAATAAAACTCTAATGCTCGAAATGCGGTACTCAAATAAAATCATGGAAAATGATATAATACAATAGACCACAGATAAAATTCATAGAAACACAATAAAATACATCCTTATAGGAGGTGACAAGCATATAATTGTAATGTTAATACCTTCTTTGTAGAGACGATGATATGTAAACCTCACAGTGAGGCACACAAACTCATTAGTAGAGGTAATGGTTTAAACCCTTGCATGTGATAAGAAACTAAAATAAAGAAGACACAGAGTAAAGCATATGTATACCATTGGAGATGGTCTAAATAAAAATTAAAAATTAAAATTAGGAGAATAGAATATGACTGAAACGCAGTAGGCATGGATGGGGGAGAAGAGCACGGCCAAAAGACAGACACTGTGTATTAATCTAACTACGGCTAACAATAAAATATAGCCTAGTCTTTAACTTTTGTCAACAAATCGCAGTAAGGAATAATTTTGTCAAAAGAAATAACAGGAAGATGTTCAAAATCGGGCCAAAGTTTCAACGTGGGGTCAGCTTAACCAAATACATTCACATAAAATCTAAAAAAATGATGATAAAGAAAATCTAAAAAGATTCCTTTAAACAAATCCCTTTAAAAAATATATACAGGTAAAAGTACATAAACCTAAAATGGCTGGTGGAATAACAAAGAACATGAAGAGGCAAACATCAAACATCGATAAACTGTCTCATTTCTAAGGGATTCTAAAAACATGAGAACGCAGAAATAGAGGGGTGCTGCACTATTAAATCTAGCATAACAATTACCTCTTGCCGATTTAACTAATATTATGTCAGTCGCCATATAAAACACATGTAAAAATTAGTAATAAAAATTAGATAAAAAATAGAATTAATAGGGATGAAGTAGCAAAAATCAAACTTCAATAGAACATCAAATTACTAAAAAAATCTCAAAGCATAAAAAACGGAGAGATTGTGCAAATTGAAAGGGGGCTACACTATTACATCTTATCTATAGTAGTGTTCGGTAATCTAAAAAGCAAAGAAAAATGTTATGTAGAACACTATTTCTAACTCATTGTCCTTATTAAATGGAACACTACTATAGATAAGATGTAATAGTGTAGCCCCCTTTCAATTTGCACAATCTCTCCGTTTTTTATGCTTTGAGATTTTTTTAGTAATTTGATGTTCTATTGAAGTTTGATTTTTGCTACTTCATCCCTATTAATTCTATTTTTTATCTAATTTTTATTACTAATTTTTACATGTGTTTTATATGGCGACTGACATAATATTAGTTAAATCGGCAAGAGGTAATTGTTATGCTAGATTTAATAGTGCAGCACCCCTCTATTTCTGCGTTCTCATGTTTTTAGAATCCCTTAGAAATGAGACAGTTTATCGATGTTTGATGTTTGCCTCTTCATGTTCTTTGTTATTCCACCAGCCATTTTAGGTTTATGTACTTTTACCTGTATATATTTTTTAAAGGGATTTGTTTAAAGGAATCTTTTTAGATTTTCTTTATCATCATTTTTTAGATTTTATGTGAATGTATTTGGTTAAGCTGACCCCACGTTGAAACTTTGGCCCGATTTTGAACATCTTCCTGTTATTTCTTTTGACAAAATTATTCCTTACTGCGATTTGTTGACAAAAGTTAAAGACTAGGCTATATTTTATTGTTAGCCGTAGTTAGATTAATACGCAGTGTCTGTCTTTTGGCCGTGCTCTTCTCCCCCATCCATGCCTACTGCGTTTCAGTCATATTCTATTCTCCTAATTTTAATTTTTAATCTTTATTTAGACCATCTCCAATGGTATACATATGCTTTACTCTGTGTCTTCTTTATTTTAGTTTCTTATCACATGCAAGGGTTTAAACCATTACCTCTACTAATGAGTTTGTGTGCCTCACTGTGAGGTTTACATATCATCGTCTCTACAAAGAAGGTATTAACATTACAATTATATGCTTGTCACCTCCTATAAGGATGTATTTTATTGTGTTTCTATGAATTTTATCTGTGGTCTATTGTATTATATCATTTTCCATGATTTTATTTGAGTACCGCATTTCGAGCATTAGAGTTTTATTATTATTTTTATTATTATTATATATTATTATTATTATCATTTTAATTATTTATTTATTTTTTAATTATTTATTATGAGAGATTTTCCACCAATGAACTATATTATTATTACTATTATTGTAATATTTATTGTTTTATTTTTATATTTATTTTTATGGTTAGAGCCTAATGTATGTCCATGCCTATTTTGTTCTTTCACTTTTAAATTGTTTTTTAACATTGTTTGTCTTTATGTTTGTAGTACCTATTCAGACAACCCCTGATGAAGGTCTCCGAAACACGGCCTGTGTCGGGTTGCTAGGTCCGAGTTTTCAAATAAACTGTTTTTCCACTTTATCACGTTTGTACTGTGTGCCTGTTTTACGTGATAAACTGCCTTGTGTTGGACAGCCTAAAGTTCACCTGTTATCCATGTTTAAATTCCCTGTTTTATGTAAGTTCAATGTATGGCTGTTCCACATTGTACAAACTTGTTCCTTGTAAACCGCGCTGATGCCGAATAGTGCGATATAGAAAAACATTAAATAAATAAATAAAAATAAAAAAAGTGGTATTGTCAGATTCAAGGGTGCAGGGGAGGAATATGTAGAAGCTGATAAGGATAAAGCGGAATTGCATAACAAATATTTCTGTTCTGTGTTCACAGATGAAGAACCAGGAGCAGGACCTCAGAAAACACCCACAAACAGGAACAGAAGCGAGTGACATCTTGAACAATTTTAAGAAGACTGTGTTCATGAGAAACTAGCTCAACTTAAAGTAGACAAAGCGATGGGACCAGATGGGATACAACCTAGAATACTGAGGGAACTTGTGGACGTTCTAGCAGCTCCACTGACTGACCTTTTCCATGCCTCGTTGGAGTTGGGAGTGGTGCCTAAGGACTGGAGAGAGGCTCATGCGGTGCCTTTACACAAAAGTGGAAGTAAGGATGTGGTTGAAAACTACAGGCCGGTTAGTTTAACTTCGGTGGTGAGCAAATGATTGGAAACACTGCTGAAAGAGAAAATAGTGAGGTTTCTGGAGTCCAGCAGATTACAGGATCCGAAGCAGCATGGATTCACCAGAGGCAGGTCTTGTCAGACAAATCTGATTGATTTCTTTGACTGGGTGACCAGGGAGTTGGACCGAGGGAGAGCCCTAGATGTGGTGTATTTGGATTTCAGTAAAGCCTTTGACACTGTTCCTCACAGGCGACTTATAAACAAACTGAGCACCCTAGGGATTGACCCTAAAGTTACTGCTTGGGTTAGAAATTGGTTGGGTGGGAGGCGACAAAGATTACAGGTAAAGGGAGCTCACTCTGAGGAGAACGATGTTACCAGTGGTGTGCTCCTGGGATCTGTCCTTAGTCCGATTCTTTTTAACATCTTTGTTAGTGATATAGTGGAAGGGCTGTCGGATAAGGTTTGCCTCTTTGCGGATGATACCAAAATCTGCAATAGAGTAGACACCCAGGAAGGTGTAGATAACATGAGGAGGGATCTAGCTAAGCTTGAAGAATGGTCTAGAATTTGGCAGCTGGGATTTAATGTTAAAAAATGTAAGGTCATGCATTTGGGCTGCAGCAATCCAAGGGAGCAATATAGTATAGGGAGTGAAGTACTTTTGTCCACTAAAGAAGAGCGGGACCTACGCATGGTTGTGTCTGATGATCTTAAAGTAGCTAAAGAGGTAGAAAAGGCGACGGCAAAATCTAGAAGGATGCTTGGGTGCATACGGAGAGGAATGGCTAGCAAAAAAAAGGAGGTGATAGTACCTCTGTTTAAGTCTTTGGTGCGACCTCATTTGGCGTATGGTGTGCAATTCTGGAGACCACACCTTCAAAAGGATGTGAACAGGATGGAGTCAGTGCAGAGGGTGGCTACTAAAATGGTTAGTGGTCTTCATTATAAAGCATATGAGGATAGACTTAAGGATCTTAATATGTACACCTTAGAGGAAAGGTGGGATAGAGGTGATATGATTGAGATGTTTAAATACCTCCATGGCATAAATGTTCAGGGAGAGAGCCTCTTTCAATTGAAAGCAAGCTCTGCTTGAAGGGACATGGGAAGAGGGTGAAGGGGGATAGATTCAGGAGTGATATGCGGAAATATTTCTTTACGGAAAGAGTAGTGGATCCATGGAATAGTCTCCCAATGGAGGTAGTAGAGATGAGGACAGTAACTGAATTCAAAAACGCATGGGACCAACACAGAGGATCTCTAAAGGTAAAAAGGTGACTGTTATACTTGTTGATATGGAAGGACAGACTAGATAGGCCATGTGGTCTTTTCTGTCGTCATATTTCTATGTTTCTATGTATTCACAGATGAAGGGCCAGGAGCAGGACTTCAGAAAACACCGACAAATAGGAACAGAAGCGAGGGGCATCTCAAATGATTTTCAGACGACTGTGTTCATGAGGAACTAGCTAAACTAAAAGTAGACAAGGCGATAGGACCGGATGGGATACATCTGAGAATACTGTGGTGAGGAAACCACGGCTGATTATAGAAATGCACAGGAAAAAGGGTCCTGTCACTTTAATTCAGGTTGTATCAAAGGTTTCCCCAGTAACCAGGAGTCTGTGACTCAGAAGCTAGTCATCCCTAAGCCCCGCCCACAGCAGCACGTCAGAGAGAAGCTGGTCCCTAGTCACATGTGCTGGGAGCAGGGTGTGCCTCAAAGAGAAGGAAAGTTTAAAAAGCTGATTCACAGAACAGAAGTTAGTTCACGGGATTCAGAGGGTTCACGAGGTTCAGGGAGTTCACGAAGTTCACGGGGTTCAAAGAGTTCAGAAGAGGGGCCAACACGGAGTCCAGGAGGCAGAGCAAGTAAGAGAGTGTTTGCAGAGCCTGAGAGACAGAGTGTGAGAAATACTATTTGCTGTGAAGAGGAGATTGATGAGAGATTGCCAGACACAGCTGGGAATGAGAGGCTGGTGTCAGCAAACGGAAGGTCTGCACTTGAAGAAAAGCATGACTGGTTTGCAGGACGGAGGGAATCCCTAAATACCTCAGAACCAAGGCAAGTCTGTCCTTCTCAATGCCTACAGAGGAAAAGCCCCAGAGAATTACCCATAGGAGAGAAAGCTAAGTTTAAGCATAGCCAGAGTCCCAGGGAAAAGAGAGACAGCTGGTCTAATCAGCACGTAGCTCAGCTAACAGACGAATTGCTGCAGAAGCAGACTTTACTGAGAAGGATAAGTGATTTAATAAGGAAGGAAAATACTCAGCTCTCTGTGCAGATACCTTATGCCATAAGTGAGGGTGATAGAGAGGAAGAAATGGACACAACGAAAGTGGATAATAGCATTATGGATTGTCAGTGTACTATGTGTTTTACCTCTGACGGTGAAGAATCCTAGAAAAGCCATTATAGCTGTGCCATGCTCAGGAAGCACGTTAATTTGTGAAGACGTCACAAACTGCAAGAAACAGCTGACTGTGCTGACAAAGTGAAAAGCTAAGTTACATGTTTAAGGAACATTTAAAAGTTTTGTTTTTGACAACAAGAAGTTGTTCCTGTCTAAGAAGAAAGCATTTATCTGTTTAAAAGTTTTGAAAGTGCCAATTTGATTTCTCAAGCAAAGTGATGCCTATTTCTGTTGGAAGTTATATTGCAAAGTATAATTTGTTCCTGTGGTTTTGAAGCAGTAGCGTGGATTAAAAATCCTTTCCATACTTTATGCCTCACGCCTCCTGTGTATGAAGAAACCCTGATTACATTAAAAGAAATATTCTCTGTCTTGTGCCTAAACCCTCGGATCACAACTCCTTTGCTTTAGGATAAACTACGATTCCCATCAGCCCTTCTGGCAGCCATTACAGGGAGTCTTGTCTTAAGGCTAAAAGGCGACCTCACCTGCAGCCAGTTACCTACCTGGCCAGGAGGGGGTGACAATACTGAAGGAACTTGAGGATGTTCTAGTGGCTCCAGTGCCTGACCATTTCAATTCCTCTTTGAAATTGGGAGTGGTGCCAGAGGACTGGAGAAAAGCACATGTGGTCCCTTTACACAAAAGCGGAAGTAAGGATGTGGTTGAATACTACAGGCCGGTTAGTCTAAACTCTGTGGTGAGTAAATTATTGGAAATGCTGCTGAAAGAGAAAATAGAGAGGTTTCTGGAGACCAATGGATTACAGGATCGGAAGCAATGTAGATTCACCAGAGGCAGGTCTTGTCAGACAAATCTGATTGATCTCTTTGACTGGGTGACAAGGAAGTTGGACCAAGGGAGAGCCCTAGATGTGGTGTACTTGGATTTCAGTAAAGCCTTTGACACTGTTATGCACAGGAGACTCATAAACAAACTGAGCACCCTAGGGATGGACCCGAAAGTTATTGATTGGGTTAAAAATTGGTTGAGTGGGAGGTACAGGGAGAAGGAGGTTACCAGTTGTGTGCCACAGGGATCTGTCCTTGGTCCAATTCTTTTTAACATCTTTGTTAGTTATATTACGGAAGGGCTGTTGGGTAAGGTTTGCCTCTTTACGGATGATATCAAAATCTGCAATAGATTAGACACCCAGGAAGGAGTAGATAACATGAGAAGGAATTTAGCTAAGCTTGAAGAATGGTTGAGAATTTGTCAGCTGAAATTTAATACTAAAAAATGCAGGGTCATGCATTTGGGCTGCAAAAATCTAAGGCAGCTGTACAGTGTAGGGGGTGAAGTACTTCTGTGCACAAAAGAAGAGCGGGACCTGGGCGTGATTGTGAAGTAGCTAAACAGGTAGAAAAGGTGATGATGAAAGCTAGAAGGATGCTTGGGTGCATAGGGAGAGGAATGGCCATCAGAAAAAAGGAGGGGACAGTGTCTCTGTATAAGTCTTTGGTGTGACCTTATTTGAAGTATTGTGTGCAATTTTGGAGACTGTATCTTCAAAAGGATATAAACAGGTTGGAGTCGATGCAGAGGGTGGCTACTAAAATAGTTAGTGGTCTTCATCAGGACCATACCGAGCCCTGTGAGAGTGATGCGGCCGCACAGGGCGCAAAGACTTAAAGGGTGCATTTCGGCTCTCTGCCGTTGCCTGCCGCTACCATTTTTTCAGCAGCAGGCAGCAGCAGAGAGACGAAATGCGCCCCTTGAGTCTTCGCGCCGGCACACTACACAGGTCTGGTCTCTCTGTGAGGGACCAGACCTGCTTAGCGTGCCGGCGACTTGCAGGTCGGGTGCACGCCCCCCCTCCCGCACCCCCATAAAGTGTCTAAATGGAGGTGTGGGAGGGGGGGCGCACGCCCTATGTGCAAGTCGCACAGGGCACATTTCGGTCTCGGTACGGCCCTGTTCTTCATTATGAAGCATATTAGGACAGACTTAAGGATCCTAATATGTATACTTTAGAGGAAAGGCAGGATAGAGGAGATTTGATAGAGGCATTTAAATACCTCCATGGCATAAATGCACAGGAGGAAAGCCTTTTTCAATTGAAAGCAAGTTCTGCTATGAGGGGACATAGGATAAGGGTGAAAGGGGATAGACTCCAGAGTAATGTGTGGAAATATTTCTTTACGGAAAGAGTGGAAGATGTATGGAATAGTCTCCCAGTAGAGGTGGTAGAGATGAGGACAGTATCTGAATTCAAAAAAGCATGAGGCAGGATCTCTAAAGGAAAAAAGAGGACTATTGTAGAAAATTATCAAGAATGGCAAACTAGATAGGCCATGTGGTCTTTTTCTGCCATCATGTTTCTATGTTTATATGAAAATATAACTTTCAGTACCTTTTTAAAGTCTGTTAGATAGTTGAATCACTCAAGTCTCTCTATCCCTGGTTTCTAGTGAAAGTCATGTACTGTTTTATTTATTTATTTATTTAACAGGGGGGGGGGTTATACCACTTTATCATTTCAATCAAAGCAGTTTACATTGTAACTTAAACTTGGTAATGTACATTAAACTCTGTACATTGATAACTTGGATTTTTCTGAGCAATGGAGGGTTAAGTGACTTGTTTTAATGACCCTCCTCATATTAACTGCCTTCACTTTATCAGTTCTTTTCCGGAGGTGGTATCCATAATTTGTCAGGGACCAACTGGGCCATAGACAGTCTTGAGGTGATTCCACAAAGCTTGAGTGGCAAACCTAGAATGAGGCATGATAGTGCAGGGTCCAAACAAGCTCCAAGCAGGGCTTAGGTCAAGCCAGCATGTGACAGACATACTGTAGCTAGATCCTGTCCTGCATTATGCATGGAAAACAGAAGAAATAGGATGATATCCTTTGGAGGTAAACAAGATTCAAGATAGCACTCACAGCCCAAATCAGGAGATCCAGAGGAAACCAAGACAAGGATTCAGGTAACCAAGGTTGAATAAAGGAATAGGGTTCAAGCAGACTTCAGTGAGTCTCATCTCAACTTGCACTAGCAGTCTTTGCTGACTGTGATGATGCAGAGGCTTTAAACAGGGAGAAAATGGGTTTAAAACTGCAGCTTTCCTCTAATGCACACATTAAGGCAGGCAAGGAAGGGGTTAAAGCACAAACCCAGAGAAACTCTCTGCACAGAAAGGCAGTGAGAGAGCCACACCCCAGCTCCAGGACAAACAGGGGAGCTGACGTAAGAGGCAAGGGGGCGGAGTCAAACCGGATAGGACAGCCCAATGCTCTTAACCAGGAAGTAACAGAGAGAGCTAGACTAAGATCGCGTGAGAGCTCGTGTGGGAGAAGGAGTTCGAGTGGGAGTAACACTGAGCTTGGAAGGAGAGTTCGTGGAGGAGCAGGAGGAGTGCCTGGGAGAACAGGAAGTGTTCAGGCAGGAGACTCAGGACCTGACTCTGACCAAGAGGCAGAGAGAAGCAAAGGGTGGAGCAGCCATTGCCAGGATAGCACATGGTGCTGGGAGAGTTGCCATCCAGACTGCTGTGAGACAAGGAGGTCTCTGAGACAGCAGGGGAGCAAGCTTCCTCTGAGAGAGAGAGGTCAACGCGAACCAGACAGCCAGGAGAAGCAGGTGGGAACATACTTTTATTCTCATAGGGAGAGGCTGGAACCCTTAACCAGAAGAGAGAGTATATCTTCCCTAGAGTCTTCACTAGAAGCTGTGAACAGAGGTGAGAGTTTAACCAAGTATAAAACTCTGTATGATAAGCTGCCTAAGCGTTCCAGTGCAAGAAGCCAGATACTAGCAGAAGCTTAGGAAGTACCTCAGCTGCTCTTAATTCATCAGCTGATGGTAGGCTTCGACGAGAGAAGCTAAAACTAGCTCACGCTGTGCCAGTGAAACAGGAGCAGTGCAAGAACAGAGACTTGTCTTTTTACCCACCTTTGCAACCCAGACGTACTAGAAGAGGAGCCAGCCAGTTGAGTTCCTTTAACACCACTTTAAAGGAGGCTGCTGATTCTAGTTGTAATCATATTCCACGGAGGGAAAGGAATAGAGAGTGGAAACAGCTTAGACACCATTTGGAACCATGGAAGCCTGTTGATCTGCAGTACCCTGATTTGAATCATGAGACATCTGACTCAGATGTTGAATCCATGCAGTTAGGTTCAACCAAATCAGATAGGTCTTATTCTGACATGGAAGCAGACTGTGCTATGTGTTGCCAAGAGTGAAGCTGTTAATAGTATTGTATAAGAGAAGTGCTGATAAGTAATTCATGCTACTGAGTTTGCACGGAGAGAAGCAGCTTTCTGCTAGAGTGAAACTCAATGTCTGTAAGCAGCTGAATATGGTGAAAGCTATGGAAGTGATTAGCTGCTACTGAAGCTGTTCGTTGATGAGAAGAAGTTGAATTAACTTTGTACATAATCTGACAACCCTGAGAAGGATCAGGTTGGACTGTATTTCAGTTGGACTTTATATTGGCATATAAAAAGTATCCACCGTTTTGTTTCTGGTTAGGGGAGGATAGATGACAGAATCCTGTGCAACAAATAAAGTTTTTGTTATCACACAAAACCTTGGCTGTCTTTCGTTTGGGCCATAACTACAGGGATACCAAGCATCAGCACTTACAAGGATAATCTGGCACATTTCCCACTCTCCCAGGCAGCTGCCTATATGCTGAGAAAGGGGGTGTGACATGACTCAGGGTTTAAACAGAGTGAACTCTCTGAAATGATTTTCCTTTAGGACCAATGAGGGTTTACCTGAGAGTCTCTAAGCCTGAGGAGTAATAATAGCATCACTCCACCAGATAGAGTCCTGGCCTATCGTCTCCTAGGCTACTGATTCAAGTCCCACTAATTCTCACACAATGGGACACAGTACTCCAGAAGAGGACTTAACAGAGATCTGTACAGAGGTAATATCACGTCCCTCTTCCTATTAGTGATCTCTCTGTATGCATCCTAAACTATTAGCTTTCCAACTGTTTTGCCACACTAACTAAACCAGGGGTGGGGAACCTGCAGCCTTAAGGCCCCATGCGGCCTTTTGGAGCGTGATGTGCAGCCTTCTGCAGCCTTCTTAAACAAGTTTTCATATTGTTATATATATGACATTGATTAACATATGTGAACTAATTTTGGCAATATGGCGATTCCACTAAATGATGATTCTCGGTAAAAGCCATTATCTGGCCACGATAAGGTGGTATCGCTTATCTAATTGTAGTTCTTGGAGGCGATAAAGAGGTCACCCGAAATGTCCGTTGCCGGCGACATCGGTACGGGGAACTGGTGATAGACACTACACCCGATAACTGACGCGGAACTGGCGTGGCATAATATCACGTCTTCGGATAAATATATCATGATGAGACTCTGAGGAGAATGTGGAGGAAGAGTAAGGGTTGGATTTTGAATGAGAGAACGCATTAGCGAATCAGTTTGGAGTTGGCGGTGAAATGTGGTCACACGTGTGAGTCGAAGTGTGTCGCGTAGAGGAGAGTGTGCCTCAGCCTTGGCGTGTGTAGGACGTAAAACCACGGTACGAGGAGGTACCCGATGTGTGCGTTGAATAAATTCTCAACATTTTCGTTCAAATTTATATGTGAAGAAACAAATTCATGATTGCAACAAAAAAGAATTGGGGCTAGTTTTGAAAACAAAATTTCTTCTCCACCTTCTGGCAACACTGTGGTGACAGGTACTAACTGGCTGGCATAGATAGTGCAGCGTTTGTGGTTCCTTCCTTCAGCGTGTGTTTGTCACTTGATTACATTTTTTTTTTTGCTTTCCATCATGTCGAAAAAAACGAAAAGGTCGCTGAAAGAAGAACACAGAGTGCTTAACAATGAGTGGGAATTGCAATACTATGTTGTTTCTGAGAAGGATAAAATGAGTTGCTTGCTCTGTGATTCTGTGATTTCAACGGTAAAAAAATACAACGCACATCAACACTACTCTACTCATAAGGACAATAAAAATGTTAAGCTAGAAGGTGAATCCCGAAAGATTGCTTTATAAAAATTGAAAGAAGGGAAGCAAAAGCAGAGGCAGTTATTCCAATCAGTTGTCACACCGCCCCCCTGGTGGCAATGGCGGGTCACAGCAGAAAGGGGGTGGACATGCAAAGTTTGTTTGTGGAGGAGTTTAGCTCAATTACAGGGCCCAGGTTTTTATAGTCCTGGTAGCCTTCTGTGTAACTAAAAAGCTCCCAATAATATCACAGTCCGAGGGTAGGGAAAAATTAAGGCTTTTATTTCCCGTGTTGCAAATAGGTTCAAATAGCACAGCTTACATCAACACAAAAGAATGTCCTTGCTCCAGGTTAAAAGAAAACATGAACTGAAGAAAACCTGTTAACTTCACAGCAATACCAAACGAAATACAGAATCAAACTTTTACCCCAGACCACAGCTATTCCTCCACTAAGGGCTCAATTCTTTCAGCCAGGCAATAGCTACAATCCATCGGGAGGTCCGAGGGATCATCCGGGAATTCCACCTGCATTGGCTCGCAGTCTGGAATGTCTAGGGGCTCGCCTTCAGGCTTTTTGTATAATGCTTGTATGATGCCCCAATGTTCAGCATCTAAAGGTAAGCCTTTGCTTTGTACACTTTTAGCATGTGGACAGTCTCTCCTGCACACTGTTCCTTCTCTAGAAAGTCTCCTGTTTGGTACAGGTTTGTATTTTGTATCATGAATGCATCTAGAAGGACAGCATTCTCCAGTGCCTTGCTCCTTCTGCTTCACAGCATTCGTAAAATCATAGTCAGTAAAATAGTAATTACCTTTTCTCCTAAGGTTAGCATAGTGAGGTGAGGGCTGAGGCCTGTTCCTGCTGGGGCTTGGCTTCTCTGGCACCCAGGTAAGCCTCCGGTTCTCAGGTCGGCCTTCTGCTGGGGTTAAGCCACACTGGCACCACCGCTTCTTTCTCCCAGGGCCTTGAAAGTTGCCTTTCAAAATTCCTCTTTCATCTCTTTCCTGGTTACTCCCTGTTGAATCTTTCAACAGTTGCTGGCCCTTACCAAACTCAGGCCTTGGACTCTCTGGTACAGTCCTTCTCCTTCCAGGGTTAGCTTCCACACGGTATCTTTCCCTCCTGGAAAGTGTGTCCTCTCCCCTTTTGAGATATCTAAAGCAAGTTTCTCCACCTGGCTCTGCTGAGTCTGCTAGGCCGGTTCCATCTGTTAGGACTCCTATTCCTGGGTCCTCCTCTCCTTCCAGGAAAGCTCTCCTTTCTCCTTCCAAAGTTAGCTTCCTTCCTGGATCTGGATCTCCAGGCGAATCTGGAACTGGAACTCCTTGCACAACTGTAGGGAGGAGTGGTCTAGTGGTTAGGACAAGGTACTTCAGGCCGGAGGGCCGGGGGTTCAAGTCCCACCTGGGGACAGCAATCTCAGGCCGGAGGGACTGGGATTTCTAGTCCTATAGGCACTCCTTGTGGTCTTGGGCAAGCCACTTAACCCTCCATTGCCCATGTTCCCTGTAAGTATTAACGTATGTGTGTCATATCCCCTCGTGTTAAATGTATCCCCCAATTGACCGTTTTGACCCGGTGAAAAGCGGAATATAAATACAGCTAAATAAATAAATAAAATAAATAAATAAACTCCCTGCCAGTCTGACTTTCTCCAGTCATCTGGGCTTTTAAAAGGAATCCTTCCCTTTCTGGATTGGGTGCAGGCTGGTATTGCATCATTGGCTCTAGGGCGTGGTTCCTCAGTCCTCCAGAGGTCCCTCTTGCTCCCCCTATATGGCTCCTCGTGATGCTGCAGCCGGTGTCTGCCTCTTTTTTCTGAGTTTAAAACATTTTCTTCTGCCTGCAGAGGGTCTGCAGTGCCACACAGTGCAGAGTATCGGAAACGCAACTACAGAAGCTACTTATAAAGTGGCGTATATACTTGGGAAAAAAGGTAAGCCATTAAGTGATGCGTAAATTATAAAAGATTGCATCGTAGAGGTTGTAGGATGCTTAGATCCTCATAAAGTTAACAAATACAAACAACTGCCTCTTTCAAGAACTAATGCTGATCGGCAGCATGAATTAGCACTCAATGTAGTAGATCAACTGAAAGAAATAATCCAAAAAGAAAATGCGTACTGTTCAATAGCACTGGATGAATCAACTGATTGCACTGACTCAGCGCAGGTATTGTATTTTGTTTCTGCCATAACTAAGGATTTTCGTGTTTACGAAGAGTTGCTTACTCTGAGCACTCTAAAGAGCAGAACGCGAGGAATCGATGTGTCTAACAATTTTAAAGACAAATGTTGTGAATTCGGACTGAATCTGGCTAATTTAGTAAGTGTATGCACAGATGGTGCACCTTCTATGACAGGGAAGAACGAAGGCTTTATCGCACAACTTAAGAAAGAGGTTTCAAGCCAAAATGATCTTATCTCTTTTCATTGCATTTTGCATCAACAAAGTCTCTGTGCCAAATCCACTGTTTTAAATGACACTTTGCAGAAAGTTGTAGGAATTGTGAAATATATTCGAGCAAATGCAACAAGACATCAACAATATCGTGAGATGCTAATGATGGATAATGAGGTAATTAGTGTTGATTTGCCCTACCATTCGAAAGTGCGCTGGTTAGCACAAAGACAGGTTTTACTCAAAGTTTTGCATTTGTGTGAACAAATAATCCAGTTTTTCGAGGAAAGGAATGAACACTGTGAATTATCATGCAAGGAGTTTCATAGCAATGTTGCTTTTCTGTATGATATAATGACAAAGCAAAATAACTTGAACGTTTCATTGCAAGGTAACACCAAGTCTATATATGATGTGTGGCGAGAAATAAAAATATTCAGAAAAAACTTAACATTTCTTAAATCACTACTTGGCCGAAATGAGCTTCCTGAAGAGCACGTCTCTCACCTAGTAAAAATGATTAATGAAGAAAAATATTCTTTTGAATGTTTTAAACAATATGAATCGGTTATAGACTCGCTAATCAAGGAATACAATGAAAGGTTCAAGAATTTTGAGAAGCAAGACATGACCCTCAAATTGGCATTTCAACCTCACTTAGTTGATGTATCTGAGGCCCCAGAAAAGCTGCAGATGGAGTTAATTGAGTTTTCGGAAGATTATATTCTGAAGTCGCTGTTTTACAGCAAAAAAGATCCCATTCAAATATGGAAAAATGCTGTTGGATATCCTCACCTCAGGGATCACGCACGACGCCTGCTGTCCTGCTTCTCAACAACATATCGCTGCGAATCTACATTCTCCTACTTAACACAAATTAAGACATCCTTAAAATCACAAATTACAGATGAACACCTAGAAGACCAGTTAAGACTATGTACATCCACATTGTAGCCTGATATATCACTGCTTTCTCGCAAAAAACAATCTCGGAAGAGTCACTGAAAGGTAAGCAGCTAGCTTAGTTGTTTAAAATTATATATTTGTATTGAAACATTGTTAGTATGCACTCTGCCGTATGGCAGTATAAGATACTTGAAAGGGTTGATTCTGTATAAAAGCTAAATTAGTATTAAATTTGCATTTTGCAATAAATTTGTTTTTTTTTTTTTAGAATGTGGCCTTCTTGGAAGGATGCTAGCTGTCATGCGGCCTTCAAATGCGAAAAGGTTCCCCACCCCTGGACTAAACCAAAGAAAATATCCCAAAAGAAATTGGAAAGCCCAAATGTTAATAGAAAGACCACCAATGAAAAAGGCACTGGTAACAAATTTACAAGGATTATAAGGCTTGTTGGAGCTTTGAAAGAGCGAAAAGAAAGGATTTCAATTCACAAGATATCGCGCTCCATTTTAATCGTTTTTATTTTTGTTTTTTTAAACATGAAGTCAGTACTTATCTGGTCAAGATGCAGCAAATGTGGTAAAAAATCCCCAAGCGACGTGGCACATTTTGAGTCCAAAACATTGAGATAACTCTGTCTCAGGCTTTGCAACAGGAACATTCCACGACGGGAATTGATACTTTTTGTGGATTGTGCACCTAGGAAAAAACAACCCAAACTATGGTTACACGATGCAAGGTTTCACATTAGGAACCACCACCCAGGAAAAGGATTTAGGGTCATCGTGGATAATATGTTTAAACCCTCCGCCCAGTGTGCAGCAGCAGCTAAGAGAGCAAATAGAATGCTAGGTATCATAAGGAAAGGAATGGAAAATAAAACAAAGGATATTATAATGCCTCTGCATCTTTCCATAGTGTGACCGCACATTGAATATTGTGTGGAATTTTGGTTGCCGTATCTTAAAAAGAATATAGCGTTATTAGAAAAGGTACAGAGAAGAGCCACCAAAATGGTAAAGGGGATGGAAGGATACCCGTATGAAGAGAGGCTAAAAAGGTTAGGGCTCTTTAACCTGGAAAAGAGATGGCTGAGGGGAGATATGATGGAGGTCTATAAATTAATGAATGGAGTGGAACGGTTAAACGTAGATCGATTGTTTACGTCATCAGAATATAGAAAGACTAGGGGACATTTATTTATTTACATTCTCTTATATACTGTGCTATTCTGCATCAGTGCGGTTTACATTGAACAAACTGAAATTACATTGAACAGGGCATTATAACTTGGAGATAACTATTTTACAGGGAACATGGGCTATGGAGGGTTAAGTGGCTTGCCCAAGACCACAAGGAGCACCTGTGGGACTTAGAAACCCCAGTCCTTCCGGCCCAAGGTTGCTGTCTTCTAGTGGGATTTGAACCCCCGACCTTCAGTACCTCGTTCCAACCACTAGGCCACTCCTCCACTCCTATGCAATGCAATGAAGCTACAGGGTAACCTATTTAAGACTAATAAGAGAAAATATTTTTTCACTCAACGTGTAATCAAACTCTGGAATTTGTTACCGGTGGATGTAGTAAAAGCTGTTAGTGTAGCTGGGTTTAAAAAAGGTTTGGACAAGTTCCTGGAGGAAAGGTCCATAAACCATTATTAAACAGGACCCAAGATATCACTGCTTGTCCCAGTATAAATATTGTGGAACCTGTTTCTTTTGGGGAAACTGCTAGGTACTTATGACCTAGATTGGCCACTGTTGGAAACAGGACACTGGGCTTGATGGACCTTGGTCTGACCTAGTATGGCATATCTTATGTTCTTTCCCCCCGCTTGCACATATCTACTCTGTATGGTGCCATCATGGTTATGGCTGTGATAGCACTTCCAGATCCTAGGCACATAGACTTCTTTGTGTCCATAGAAGATTTTATAATTGGAATCCCAAATATCAGTAACCCACTTCCATTCCCATACTGGCACCCTGTGTCGAGCGTCCAGGGAGATCTGGGTACTATCAATACAGCCTGACTGGAAACTCTAACTGACTGTTATCTATCTACTGCAATCTCACCATCTGTTATCTCTACTGCATATGTTTAGCTCTCCATCTCTTCTTTTTAATTCCTATGTCTTCCCCTGTCCCAACTCACGAGTTTTCATCTCTTCCCCATTGCTACTTCCTAGCCCTCCATCGTCCACTCTGTCACCTTCTTCCATTTGTCACTCTTCCCAGTCTCCTATTCTTATCAATCCAGCTCTTCCTCAGCTACTCACTTGGCTCCTCTAATTCCTGTTTCCCCAATTTCCTTCCATTTCTGCCACGTTCCGTTGGACCACTGCAGAAGAGGAAGCGAGAATAATATCTGTGGTGAAAAATGCATGAAATGAAGGTCTTCTGCTAGCTCCGTTGAGTAGAAGAGTGAGCTGGTGATGGGCAAAGCAGAAACAGAGGCACTATTTCATGTCAGATCAATATTTATTTATTTATTACAAATTCTTATATACCGCGCTATTTAGAATCAGTGCGGTTTACATTGTAACAACATTTGCATTAGAACAAGGTCTTTTGCTCACATTATAACAGGGATTGTAACTTGGAGGTAACAGGGTAACTATATACAGTTCAAACAAAGGAGCTTATAGATTATTTCAGTTATATTAAGTAATAGAATTGTAAAGTAGTAATCGTGATGTTCTTGATGGTGGAGAATAGAGGGGGAAAGAGAAAGTGAAGACTTAATGCCAGTGGTAGGGAAAGGAGAAGGTAAGAGCCCAGTACCAGTGCTGAACTGAGAGCAGAAAAAGGGGGTGAATACCCAACAAAAGACGTTTTTCAGCAAGTGCCAGAGAAGGGTGAAGCATTGCGGAGACAGGGAACGGCTCTCAAGCTCTGGTTGCCCAACTCTCCCTCCCTCTCTTCTTTCCCTACTCACCTGCATATTTTTTGTTTTAAAAAAGTGAAACGGGGCAGAGGATGGAGGACAGCTGCAGGGACCCATGGCCTGAGTCCACTTGCTTTCTTCCCAAGGTGTATGGCCTGAACAGGCTGGAATATGGGCTGGCCTATGACCCCTTATGGCCTGAGTTACATGACATCAGCTACCATCGATACCTCCAATATTAGCTACTCTCCATAATACATTTGGATTGCTGCTTGTGGGTTTCACTGAAGAGTCCATTGTTTTTCTGAAATTTGTTGCATATGATCAGAATCCTGGTCTTAGGCACTATGTCAATTTTCAGGATAAAATACTATTGCTTAATAGTTTTTGAGTCAGGTGAGCATGCAACAACGATTTGTTCAGTTTTCAACCTTTTTTCTTTGCCTCGGGTATCTCAGAGCTCGACTAGTGTTCTAAAGCCTGAATTTCACAACCCATTAGGCAGGGACTGCTGGTATTTTAACATTTTCAAACTCATTTTTTATGGGTCAGTATTGAAATGGACTTACGTGATTGGTAACTGCTGCTAATGTACAAGCTCCCATTCCATGAATTTTCAGTGGTACTATCCAGATAGTGCCGGTCTAAAATCTTTCTGACTGCTGTGGCACTATACTAGTGCTAGGCCAGCATTAGGGTGGAGCAACTAACAATGCAGACATTCAGCAATCTTTAGCCACTGTCCATATAGCTACAGTAAGTGGTTTAATTTAGATCTGTCAAAAAGTAGTCCTAGATTGAACTTGTTGGCTATTTCTAGGTGTGGAGAAGCAGCCTAATGGTGACCAAGAGACCAGGGTTTGATTCCCACTGGCACTCCTTGTGGCCTTACGCAAGTCGCTACGCCTTCCATTGCCTTGGAAGAAAGGCGTGGCAATCCACTCCTAGTCATATCTTGCCAAGAGAACCCAGAGGCTGCTGGGTCACCAAGAGTCAGCATTAACTCAATGGCACATTTGCATTGTCGAAATGTAAAAGAAGCCACAGCTGAATTTCTCTTCTATACCTACATGATTTTATATGGGCTGCACAGAAATCTATGCACTATTTATGTGGGTAAATCTCTATTCTCTAAGAGCATAAGTCCCATCTCATGTAGTTTCAGCTGGGGTGTACGCAAGGTCAGAGCTTGGGAGGTGCATGGGCAGGTCTACAATGCACTCCGACCTATGCGCCTGTCTGACCAAGCTAGGAGTGGCCAGCTTGCCTCGCTCTTGGGCAAGCGTAACTGTGACACATAGGTCGAGGCGCATCTGTACACCACTATTTTACAAAATACAGCGTGTGTGTGCTTCACTTTCTAAAACAGGCTGTGCATAGGTGCGTGGGAACGCACGTAGCCTGCGCAGGTGTTTATGAAATCCCCCCCCACACACACATCTATATTCAGCAGCACTGCCTATCTGTGCAGCAATTGTTGTATTATTTCAAACACCACGTGGGCAGCAATTAAAAAGTGCAGATCTGTGCTGCCACTGAAAATTAACCCATTAAGTTTACAATTTGTGTTCTGCAAAACAAATTAAAGGAGGCGAGCCCCCAGCGTTTTTGAGTACCGGCAGGGTGTTAATTCAATGAGCAGCACACAGGCATGTTCAAACACCTTACCACCCCATATATTGATTTCTAGGACACGGCATTGGTATGGAAATTGTGTACGTGGGACCCAGATCTATTTCTATATTTATTTCTGTGGTAAGCTATTACCATAGTAATTGACATCCATTGATCGATGTCCATTTGCTTAGAGACTATTACTGCAGCACTGGAGAAACAGTCCATGATCCTTTGCTGCAGTCATTTGCAGCAGTCTGTGGATCTCAGGCCGGCCATCCTTTAAAAGCCGGCCTGTTAACTTTTCCGTCTGGATTCTTCATGTGATGCTCCAACTCTCTTCACTAAAAATGTTTAAGCAGCAATTTAGAATTCAGGCGAAAGCACTTAAACATGACTTTTTAAAAGCAGGCTATTAAAGCTTCCTGCAGGGTTTTGGCGACTTTTTAACAGATTATCTGTTTGCCCGAGAGAGCTAAATTCATCAGACACTTTCAGTTCCTTGTTTCTGAGCATGAATTGGAGTGACTAGCTCTGGAAGCAAGATGCTTGTCATTGTTCTGGTCCTGGAAATAGAAACCTGCTTTTCTTAAATTTCCAGGTGCCATTTACTTCGTGGAACCCTTATCACACATTCATTTATCTAAAACGTCAGAGGGGCCTGCTGGTGAAATATGGGCAGAGCCATAGTTACGAGGGTGCAGAAATAGCACCTGACAACATGTCACCAATTTGCACGACTTCTGTTTCTCATCCAGTCATGCTTTCTTGAGAATCACTGCAAAAGTCTGTATTTCATTATTTTTTTCTTATTTACTCTGATAAAACAACTAGGATGCCAGATGGATCATTTGGTATGATTCTTGACTTTTACAGGCCTAGCAGCTGTCTTCTGTCGTCACGTAATTTCAACTCGCTGCATGCGAAGGCCAGATGTATTAAGATGGTTCTCTACTTCTGAGTCAGTGACACCACCTAGGGTTTTCAGCCGACCTGGCCAGTTTTTCCATGGCCAGGTCGGCTGCCGACAGAGATCAAAAACCGGTCCTTGAACAGCCGTTTTGTAGCTCTGGCTGTGAAACTGGGAACGGCCAGAGCAGAAGACGGGCTTTTCATCTGTGGTCCTTTAAAAACAAAATTAAACCAGTGCGGGCCCCCCTGCCCCCCACCCCCATCCAGTGCAGCCTCACCTTCCCCTTGCAGCCGCTGTTCCTGCTTCTTACAGAGCAGCGGCTGCAATAAAGCTAATTTAAAAACAAAAGGAAATCTGTGAGGAGCCCCCCGGCCCTATGGAACCCCTGCTGCAGCACCCCGCCCCCTGTAACATCACTTCCTTTTGAGCGCAGGCGCTGCAGCAGGGGTTTCATAGGGCCGGGAGGCTCCACATAGGTTTTCTTTTGTTTTTAAATTAGATTTATTGCAGCCGCCGCGCTGTAAGAAGCAGGAGCAGTGGCTGCAAGGGGGAGGAGGTGGCAGAAGGGACTGACACTGAGGGAAGGTGAGGGCTGGAAGAGAGGTGAAAGAGGGGTTGGAGGAGGTGGCAGGAAGGGACTGACAGGGTGAAGGAGTTGTCTGGAAGAGAGCTGAAAGGGGGGGAAGGTGAAGACTGAAAGGCAACTGAAAGAGGGGGGAAGGAGTGGCTGGAAGGGAACAAAAAGAGGGGGGAAGGAGGTGTCAGGAAGGGACTGACAGGGGGAAGGTGGAGGCAGAAAGGCAGTTGAAAAAGGAGGGAAGGAGGTGGCTGGAAGAGAGATGACACAGAGGGGAGGAAGGAGGTAGCAGTAAAGGAGCTGACAGAGGGAGTAAGAAGGGGGCTCAAAGGGAGCTGACACCTGGGGATGGTACTGGTAGGTGACTGGGTAATGGGGAGGAGGCTGGAAGGGAGGGGGCACTGGACTGAAAGGGAGCAAAACCGTGGGGATGGCACTGTAAGGGGGATGGACAGAGGGTAGGGTGACTGGAAGGGAGCTGACATGGGGATGGCACTGAGATTGGAAGTGAGCTGATACCTGGATGGTATTTGGTCTAGAAGGAAGGAGGGGGACTAAACGGGAATGGACAGGGCCGGATTTACCTATACGCCATGTACGCCATGGCGTAGGGCCCACAGCTGGCAGGGGCCCACAAAAAAAGAACAAGTTCATTTTTTTTAAATACAATTTTAAAAAAAACCTGGTGGCTGCCGCCGCGGGGCCCCCTCTGCTGCCACGGCAGCACCGACTGACCCGCGGGGGCCCCGTCTACAAGCTGAAGCCGTCGGGTCAGGTCGGGTCGTTCCTCCCTCCCTCCCTCCCTTCGTGCAGGCTGCAGGCTGTGAGAGACGCGAAAGGAGAGTGTCTCCTCGCGTCTCTGTTAAGCCTGCAGGGGCTGATGGGAAATTTCCCATCAGCCCCTGCGGGCTTAACAGAGACGCGAGGAGACGCTCTCTCTTCGTGTCTCTCACAGCCTGCAGCCTGCACGGAGGGAGGGAGGGAGGGAGGGAGGAACGACCCGACCCGACCCGACCCGACGGCTTCAGCTTGTAGACGGGGCCCCCGCGGGTCAGTCCGTGCTGCCGCGGCAGCAGAGGGGGCCCCGCGGCGGCAGCCACCAGGGGTTTTTTTTAAATTAAATTTTACTTTAGGCCGACGGGGGGGGGGGGTAGGACTGGTAATGGGCTATGGGGGGGGGTAGGACTGGTAATGGGCTATTGGGGGGGCTGGGGCTGGAAATGGACTGGGGGGGTAGGGCGTGTAATGGGCTATGGGGGGGTAGTACAGTTAATCTGCTATTGGGGGGGCTGGGGATGGAAATGGGCTGGGGGGGGGTTAAGGCTAGAGGTGGGCTGATGGGGTTAGGACTGGTAATGGACTGTGGGCTGTTGGGGGGGCTTAGAACTGGCAATGGGCTTTGGGGGGGTTAAGACTGGTAATGGGCTGTGGGCTGATGGGGGCTGTCTGGTAATGGGCTATGGGGGGGCTAGGACTGGAAATGGGATGGGGGTTAAGACTGGAGGTGGGCTGATGGGGTTAGGACTGGTAATGGGCTGTTGGGGGGGTTTAGAACTGGTAATGGGCTTTGGGGGGGTTAAGACTGGTAATGGGCTGTGGGCTGATGGGGGTTGTCTGGTAATGGGCTATGGGGGGCTAGGACTGGAAATGGGCTGGGGGGTTAAAACTGGAGGTGGGATGATGGGGTTAGGACTGGTAATGGGCTGTGGGCTGATGGGGGGGGTAGGACTGGCAATGGGCTATGGGGGGCTGACTGGAAATGGGTTGATGGGGTTAGGACTGGAAGTGGGCTGATGGGGGGTTAGGACTGGTAATGGGTTATAGGGGGGGCTTAAACTGAAAATGGGGTGATGGGGGGTTAAGGACTGTAAGTGGGTTGATGGGGGGCTAGGACTGGTATTGGGTTGGGGGGTTGCTAGGACTGGAAATGGGCTGATGGATGGCTAGGACTGGAAATGGGCTGATGCAGGGACTAGAAGGGAATGGATGCTGGGTGAGGCTGGAACTAGAAGGGAGCTGATGTTGGGGGAGGATTAGAATGGGATGGGGCTGGAAGAGTAAAATGGAGAAGGGAAAAATATTTTGTGTGGGAGGGATAAAAAATCTACAATTGGCCGGGTATTGGGAGAGTAAGTGGGGATTGAGGATGGAGGGGTAAAATTTGAGTGGATGAAATAGGAATGAGGAAAGAGCAAAAGGAGAAAGATTAGTATGTTAAAGCAGATGTAGAGAGAGAATGGAAAAAAATCTAGAAGAGAGAAGAAAGGACAAATGGACAGCAGACGATGGAGAGTTAGCAGAAGACACGAAGAAACCAGAAGAAAGTGGCTGGAGCAATTGCAGCTGAAAAAAATGCACAAAAGGTAGAAAAATATCTCTTTATTTTGAATTTATTAATTGGAATATGTCAGCTCTGGTAAATGTGCATCATTAACGTCTGCGCTTTGTTTAGTACAAGAGCAAATTAATGTATAGTTTTATTTCTACAGTGTTGTACATTCCAAGTTTGGCTTTTGGGATTCCCAGTTTAATTATTGTCTTCCTGTTTCTAAATTGTGATTACTTGTTTGGTGATGGTCTATGTTCTGCATGTGTAACTGCGCTGAGGTGTTCTGTTTATATAATTCCTATTTGACATTGCCACTTGTTCTCTTTCCCCAGTAGGTCATGTATTGTTATTCTCTGAAATGTATTGGTTTAATATTTGCAGTGTTTCCTTTTGATAGGTAGGGTCTGGTGCTTTGTGAGTCCTGGTAGTGCTGTTAGGATACGGCGGGTTTACTATGGGTTCTAAATGGGCAGTGTTTGTAGTAGTTCCTAATGTGTCTGGCAGTTGGCACTGGATTATAGTAATGTAGAAATCTTTTAGTCTTTCTTTATCCATACACTCATTAAGAGGCACGTTTACTAAAAGTTAGTAAATGGTAACATTATGCAAATATTTATGCAAATGAGGCCCCTTATGCAAATGAGGCCCCGCACCCCCCTTGGGCCGCCCCTGCTGGGGGCCCACAATTTTTGTTGGCGTAGGGCCTCACTCAAGGTAAATCCGGCCCTGGGAATGGACACCACTGGCAGTCCTGGGAATGTAAGGGGGTTGACATTGGACTTTATTTGGAGGGGAGGACTGGAAAGGGGGCTGATACTGGGGAGGGTTACTGGGATTGGAAATAGGCTGATGGAAGAAAGTGAAGAAAACAAAAGAAGAGACTTTAGACTATAGAAAGAGAGCTAAGAGAAGACAGGAAAACAGAGGCCTCAGATCAGGACCAGCATGATCAGAGAATAAAATGGTCAGACAACAAAGGTAGAAAAAATAATTTTATTTTCAATTTAAAGATTGGAATTTGTGCTACCTTTATATTTTACACAGTATGGGGAACTGCATCTCTTATTTATCTGATGTTCCACTGCATGCGGAGTCTGGCTTCTTGAGGTTTCGGTTTAATTTTTGTTTATATATTTCTCTTTTAGTTTTGTGCTCATTTATTGATGGAGACCTGTCTGTATTGTGTGTGTGTGTTTGTACAACCAATGCTGTGTATTCTGTCAGTATATAATTTCTGTTTAAGAATATGTAGCAATCTTGCTTGTTCAGTTTGCACATTGCCCACTCTGCAATTTTTTGGGGGACAGGGGGTGGAGTAAGGCTGGCGTGGGGGCAGGGCAGGGGGCGGGGGTGGGCATGGGGAGATCATGTCTAGCCACAGGTGGCGTGTTTTTTCTTTCTAAAAGTTGGCAACCTTAGCACCACCATATAGCTGTTTTCACACCAAAGAGAGGAATAAACAGCTCAAATTTTTAACTGGCTGCTTAAGACTGAAAGGCTGCAATCCTCAAACCCTCTCCACAAAAAATACATCTTCAATTAAAGGGATGATTCTATATAAGGCAGGCGGAGAATTCCGCGCTTGAAATACATGTAAGTCCTTATTCTGAAGGACTTAACACATGTGATTGGAGCAGTCACTATGCAGCAAGCCGGTCCATTTTCAGTTGGGGTATGCACGGGGGTGGAGCCTGGATGAAGCATAGGCATGTATAGAATGCTATGGCTTATGCATGTAACTGCACCGTATCTAGACTCATGTGCATCCGCATGCCTCTTTCTATAAAGTAAAGTGTGTGTGTGTATTTTATAGAATGGCCCCAAATAAGCACACAACAACATGATCTGCTGCTGATCAACATTATAGAATTACCCTTGAAGTCACCACAATACAAAGGGCCAAAGCTGCTACACTTTGGAAGTTATTTTAAAGCCCTACTTGCATTTTGGAAGTCTGAAAATGGGTATGCAGACGTTCAATTCACAAGGATATTCCAGGAACCATTTTAGAAACCGGGTATATGGACAGCCCTAGCACGAGGACATTCAAGTAGAACGGGGGCCATGCTGGTGGCATGGCCTGAGTGGAGCAAGGGCGATGCATGTTGTGGTGCGATTCCACAATGCCAGAAATATGGCCTTAGTTGTTGAGGCATCCATGCCTAAACCTGCTCCAGATCATGAATAAGCAGTAAAAAAAAGTGCTCGTTTCATGGCAGCTATGCTACCAGGGGGAAGAGCACAATTCTCTGTCATCGTCACTGTCTTGAACAGCTAGAAAAAGGGACTGCTACTTCCAGAGAGAGATCTGCAATTGTGAGTATATACTTCTGGGAATTTTCTGAAAGGACTTCTTTGTATCAAAGCTAATTAATCTGTGACCCCCGTGTTTTTTGTTAAATCAGTCAGGGCCTAGTAGCAGCAGTTTAAGTTTAAATTTAAAACACAGAAGAGAGCTTTCTGGTTAAATTTGGAACCCAGCAGAGAGCTTGTAGTTTAAATTTCATAATAAGTCAGAGCCTAGCAGCAGCAAAGAGCTGTAATTTAAATCAAATCAGAATATAACTTAGCATAAAAGGCAAAACAGGGTCAGTACTCTTTGAGTAACAAATAAAGTCTTCTAGAGGCCTTCTACTTAGGGGGCAAGAGATGTGTGGAACTTTTTCAATAGGTGTTAACACCAGGTGGCAGCTCAAAAGGCCATTTTGAAAGACTCCTTCTATCCAAGCAAGGACTGTTAATCACCCAGGAAGTTGGTCACAGCTTACCTCAGCAGCACAGGACAGGGTACTGTGTAGCAGCCCTCTTTTAATAAGTGTTATTTCCCTCCCTCCCCAACACCCACCCACCCCTGGGATAATCGTAGCTTTATAGGTACTTACACATCTTAAAGGAAAGGAGATGCTCTCAGGTGAAGCTCATTATCCAAATCAGTCATACACTAAGGGCCTGAGATTAATTAAGTTTCAGGTGAACAAGGTATATTAAACGTATTAGGTACAGTTTTATTAGTATACATATCCATTGCAACCCTTAGTAAGTAAAGAACTTAGATCTAAACACAAGCTTAAAACTAAGATGCAGACAGCAGTCCAGAAGCGAGATGGGGCTTTCCAGTCTTTGCACTGAGTGTCACATGTATGACTTTCTCCCAGTTGGTGAGAGGTCTTACGTGTGCACTAGGTGCAAGGAACTCTTTGCTCTCAGGGAACAAGTCTGTTCTCTAGAGGCTAGAGTAGCAGACTTGAAAAATATAAGAAAGACAAAGAGGTACATAGACGAGACCTACAGGGATATAGTCCTAAAGTCCCACCTCCAGTCTGGCAGCATCCTTGTTGCCATGGAGGAGAGAGGTCATGTGACAGGACAGCATCACCCTGGTGTGGCAGGAAGTGATCCTGTAACTAGGACCTGTCCTACAGGTGATGTAAAACCCTCTCGCACCGAGGAAGTTTCTCCAGGGCCAAGTGCCCATGAGGGAAGGGTTAGGACAGCTGTTATAGTTGGTGATTCGATCATTAGGCATGTAGATAGCTGGGTGGCTGGTGGACGTGAGGATCGCCTGGTAACATGCCTGCCTGGTGCGAAGGTAGCGGACCTCACGCACCACCTAGATAAGGTCTTACATAGTGCTGGGGAGGAGTCTGCTGTCTTGGTACATGTCGGTACTAATGACATAGGAAAATCTGGTAGGGAGGTTCTGGAGGCTAAATTTAGGCTTTTAGGTAGGAAGTTGAAATCCAGAACTTCCAGGGTAGCGTTCTCTGAAATGCTTCCCGTTCCACACGCAGCACCCAAAAGGCAGGCAGTGCTCCAGAGTCTCAATGTGTGGATGAGGCAATGGTGCAGAGATGAGGGTTTTGGATTTGTTAGGGACTGGGGAGCATTCTGGGGAAAGGAGGGGCTCTTCCGAAGGGATGGGCTTCACCTTAACAGGGATGGAACCAGGCTGCTGGCATTAACCTTTAAAAAGGAGATAGAGCAGCTTTTAAACTAGATAATAGGGGAAAGCCGACAGTCACACAAGAGCGCATGGTTCGGAAGAATGTATCCTTGAAGGATACTACCAAAAGCGGAGAGGTTCCAAAAAAGAATAAAGTAGCCCAAATGCACTTGAGTATGGAGCAGACAGAGCTTAAAGATTCCAAATTACCCATGTCTACCAAGAGCCAGATTAATATGAATAAAATACAGTCTCTAAAATGTTTGTATGCAAATGCTAGAAGTCTAAAAAATAAGATGGGAGAGTTAGAATATATAGCAATAAATGAGAGGTTAGATATGATTGGAATATCAGAGACATGGTGGAAGGAGGACAACCAGTGGGACACTGTGATACCTGGGTACAAACTATATCATAATGATAGAGCTGATCAAATTGGTGGAGGGGTTCCGCTCTATGTTAGAGAGGGCATTGAGTCAGAAAGGATTTAAGTTTTGCAGGAAACAAAATTTGCTGTAGAATCCCTATGGATTGAAATTCCATGTAAAAAGGGGGAGGCGATGGCAGTGGGGGTGTACTATCGACCGCCTGGCCAGAATGAACAAATGGATGATGAAATGCTCAAAGAAATCAAGGAAGCTAACAAAGGTTAAAGCGCAGTCTTAATAATGGGTGATTTCAATTACCCTGGTATCGACTGGGTCAGTGTCACGGCAGGACATGCTAGGGAGATAAAGTTCCTAGATGAAATAAATGACTGCTTCTTGGAGCAGCTGGTTCATGAACTGACCAGAGGGGAAGCCATATTAGACCTAGTCCTTAGTGGAACACTGATCTTGTGCAAGAGATAAGGGTGTTGGGGCCACTTGCCAATAGTGATCATAGCATGATCGCGTTTGATTTAATTAGTGGAGGAGGGCTAGTAAGGAAATCCACAGTACTACCTTTTAACTTTCGAAAGGGAGAGTATGATAAAATGAGGAAAATAATTAAGAAAAAACTAAAAGGAGCAGTTGCAAAGGTTAAAGACTTACATGAAGCTTGGGTGTTGTTTAAAAATACTATCTTGGAAGCTCAGACCAGCTGTATTCCACGCTTTAAAAAAAGTGGAAGAAAGTCCAAAAAACTGCCAGCATGGTTTAAAGGTGAGGTCAGAGAGGCTGTTGTTGTCAAAAAAGCATCTTTCAGGAAATAGAAAAAAGAGCCAAACGACGAAAACTGGAAACAGCACAAGCACTGGCAAGTCAAATGCAAGGCATTGATAAGGCAGGCAGAGGGAGAATTTGAGAAGAAGCTTGCTGCGGAAGCAAAAACGCAAAATAAAGACTTTTTCAAGTACATTCGTAGCAAAAAAACTGTGAGAGAGTCAGCTGGTCCATTAGATGATAGAGGGGTTAAAGTGGCACTAAGAGGTGAAAAAGCAATAACGGAGAGACTGAATGAATTCTTTGCTTCGGTCTTTACTGAGGAAGATGCAAGGATGTTATCCATGTCTGAAGTGGAATTTAAAGGTGCGGAAGAATTGAAGGAAATATCGATACATCAGGAAGATGTATTACAACTATTAGATAAACTGAAGAGTAGCAAATCACCTGGGACGGATGGTATATATCCAAAGGTGTTGAAAGAACTGAAAAATTAGTAATCTGTGAATTTTCATTAAAATCATCTGTAATCCTTGAAGACTGGAGGATCGCCAATATAACACCAATTTTTAAAAAGGGTTCCAGGGGTGATCCAGGAAACTACAGACCGGTGCGCCTGACGTCAGTACCGGGAAAAATGGTAGAAACCATCAGAAAGAACAAAATTGCTCAGCATATAGATAGTCATGGCCTAATGGGAGACAGCCAACATGGCTTTAGACAAGGAAGATCTTGTCTTACTAATCTGTTATGTTTTTTTGAAAGTGTGAATAAACAGGTGGACAAAGGTGAGTCGATTGATATAGTGTATCTGGACTTTCAGAAAGCCTTTGACAAGGTCCATCATCAGAGACTTTTGGCAAAACTAAAGAGTCATGGGATAGGAGGCAGTGTACTTTTGTGGATCAGGAACTGGTTAAAAGATAGAAAGCAGAGGGTAGGGCCAAATGGCCAATTTTCCCAATGGAGAAAGGTGAATAGTGGTGTACCCCAGGGATTTGTACTGGCTCCGCTGCTTTTTGACATATTCATAAATGACCTGGAAAAGGGAATAATGAGTGAGGATATCAAATTTGCAGATGACACAAAACTATTTAAAGTTGTTAAAACCCAAGAGGATTGTGGAAAATTGCAAGAGGATCTTGATAAATTGGAAGACTGGGCATCAAAATGGCAGATGAAATTTAATGTGGACAAGTGCAAAGCTATGCACCTAGGGAAGAACAACCCAAACTATGGTTACAAGATGCAAGGTTCCACATTAGGAACCACCACCCAGGAAAAAGATTTAGGCATCATTGTGGATAACATGTCAAAAACCTCGGCCCAGTATGCAGCGGCGGCCAAGAGAGCAAATAGGTATCATAAGGAAAGGAATGGAAAATAAAACAAAAGATATTAGAATGCCTCTATATCGTTCCATGGTGGGACCGCACCTTGAATATTGTGTGCAATTCTGGTAGCCGTATCTTAAAAAGGATATAGCGATATTAGAAAAGGTTCAGAGAAGAGCCACCAAAATGGTAAAGGAGATGGAAAGATACTCCTATGAAGAAAGGCTAAAAAGGTTAGGGCTCTTTAACCTGGGAAAGAGACGGCTGAGGGGAGATATGATAGAAGTCTATAAATTAATGAACAGAGTAGAACGGGTAAACATAAATCAATTGTTTACGTTATCAGAATATAGAAAGACTAGGGGGCATGCAATGAAGCTACAGGGTAAACTATTTAAGACTAATAAAAGAAAATATTTTTTCACTCAACGTGTAATCAAACTCTGCAATTTGTTACCGGAGGATGTAGTAAAGGCTGTTAGTGTAGCTGGGTTTAAAAAAGGTTTGGACAAGTTCCTGGAGGAAAGGTCCATAAACCATTATTAAGAAGGGACCCAGGATATCAATGCTTGACCCAGTACAAGCATTGTAGAACCTGTGTCTTTTGGGGAAACTGCTAGGTACATATGACCTAGATTGGCCACTGTTGGAAACAGGATACTGGACTTGATGGACCTTGGTCTGATACAGTATGGCATATCTTATGTTCTTATGTTCTTAGATTAAAAGATAGAAAGAAGAGGGTAGGGCTGAATGGCCAATTTTCCCAATGGAGAAATGGAATAGTGGAGTACCCCAGGGATCTGTGCAGGGTCCACTGCTTTTTGATATATTCGTAATGACCTGGAAATGGGAACGAGTAATGTTATCAAATTTGCAGATGACACAAATTTCTTCAAAATTGTTAAAACACAAGAGGACTGTTAAAATTGCAAAAGGACCATGATAAATTTGAAGACTGGATGTTCAAATGGCAGATGAAATTTAATGTGGACAAGTGCAATATTATGCATCTAGGAAAGAAGAACCCAAACTATGGTTACACGTTGCAAGGTTCCACATTAGGAATCACCACTCAGGAAAAAGATTTAGGCGCCATCGTGGATAACATGTTGAAACCCTCCGACCAGTGTGCAGCGGCAGCCAAGAAAGCAAATAGAATGCTAGGCATCATAAGGAAAGGTATGGAGAATCAAACAAAGGATATCATAATGTCTCTGTATCGATCCATGGTGCGACTGCACCTTGAATACTGTGTGCAATTCTGGTCACTGTATCTTAAAAAAGATATAGCAGAATTAGAAAAGGTACATAGAAGAGCCACCAAAATGGTAAAGGGGGTGGAAAGATACTCCTGTGAGAAGAGTTTTAAAAGGTTAGGGCTCTTCAACCTGGAAGAGAGAAGGCTATAGGTAAATTATTTAAGACTAATAAAAGAAAATATTTTTTCATTCAACGTGTAATCAAACTCTGGAATTTGTTACCGGAGGATGTAGTAAAGGCTGTTAGTGTAGCTGGGTTTAAAAAAGGCTTGGATAAGTTCCTGGAGGAAAGGTCCATAAACCATTATTGAGAAGGGACCCAGGATATCAATGCTTGACCCAGTACAAGCATTGCAGAACCTGTGTCTTTTGGGGAAACTGCTAAGTACGTATGACCTAGATTGGCCACTGTTGGAAACAGGATACTGGGCTTGATGGACCTTGGTCTGACCCAGTATGACATATCTTATGTTCTTAATATTTCTTGTTAACACATGTGATAGGACAAGCCTAAACTCAAACTGTAACCTGTGGAATAATGTTGTAAAACACAGTGTCAGGCCTTAAGGTCTCAGTTTAAAACAACGCAGCAATCACTTGGATTTTTTAACAAGTTTCTCAATGAAACTACGGCTGCTGTTCACATCAACGACCTTTAATAAATGCCTTCTGCTCTGTCTCACAACCAAAAACGCTTTTCCTTTATTATTTTTTCCTTTTTTTCGTTTTCTTCGTTTTTAATTTTTCACTGTTTTACTTAAAAAACTTGAATAAGCAAAACTGCTCTCATAATCTGCTTTGTATAACAAGCTGAAAAAGATCAGTACAATTGATTCTACTAAATAGTCCTTATGATTTCTCTTCTCATTCACTCCGTATCAGCGAGATTCGCAAGAACAAAATTGTAGAATCACACTGGTGGTACTTCCTAAAAATTATTACTGTCCATCGCTGTCATTTAAAAACTGAGCTGAAGCAGCACTTATCATGAAAACGCCCCACGTTGTTTGCCTTTGTTTTACAACTCTGTCTCCGACGTTTCCTTCCTTCATGGCATTGCCCAGTCCAACAGGGAAAATCTTAATGTAGCGATGTCAGAAGTATCTCCCAGCTTCACTCAAATCCCAACGCCGTTAATCTAAGGCGCCCAAGCGTTTCGTATTGGCAAGTTCTTCAGGGGAAGGTATCTCCCATACTGACCTGTAAAATCAGTCTATGCTCCGGAATCGCCGCAGAGGACACATTTCTCTCATTCCTCCGCCGCGGCGTCTTAGAATAACCGGCGGAGGAATGAGAGAAATGTGTCCTCTGCGGCGATTCCGGAGCATAGACTGATTTTACAGGTCAGTATGGGAGATACCTTCCCCTGAAGAACTTGCCAATACGAAACGCTTGGGCGCCTTAGATTAACGGCGTTGGGATTTGAGTGAAGCTGGGAGATACTTCTGACATCGCTACATTAAGATTTTCCCTGTTGGACTGGGCAATGCCATGAAGGAAGGAAACGTCGGAGACAGAGTTGTAAAACAAAGGCAAACAACGTGGGGCGTTTTCATGATAAGTGCTGCCTGGTTATGGCTGGGTGACGCCCCTCAAATGTCCCGATGCTAACCGGTTAGTACCAGGGCTTGCAACAGTGGCACCCAGGGATATTCCACGGCACTAATCCTGAGCGGAGTTGTGGGGGCATAGCTTTGCTGTGGCCTGAGCAGACAAAAAATTGACACATATATCCCTCATTTTATAAAAGGAATTCACGTCTACCACCTTAAATTTCCATGTTGGGATTTATAGTGGTTCTCCAGTACATAAAGGATTTAAAAAGTGCTCATTCTGGCCAGCCTTTACTGTTTGTAGATGACTTGAAACTCTTTTACTGGGTGATGAAAGAATTGAGGGTGGGGAGGGGGGAAATGCTATATATGGTATACTTAGATTTCACGAATGCCTTTGAAAGGAAGCTCTAGCAAGAGTAGTCATAAGATGACTGTGAAAGGGGACAGACTCACGAGTAACCTGAGGAAATAGTTCTTTATGGAAAGGGTGGTGGATATGTGGAACAACCTCCCCATGGAGGTGGCAGAGATGAGAACCGTATCTGAATTCAAAATAGTATGGAATAAATAGAGAGGATACTTGAGAGAAAGGAAGAGTTTACAGAATGTAATAGTTTTATGGATGGATAGATGGGATGAGCTGAATGGTCTTTATCTGCCGTTTCTGTGCTCGCAACTAACTCAGGGCTTTGTGGTTATCTGCTAGTATTGTCCTGGGGCGTGGTAAGATGTGGCTTCCTCCAGGGAAAACGGACATCTTTAGGGGACTGTGGTTGCATTAAATCATACTCAGGGTCAACCCGTCCATTCGGCAGGGTAAATGGCCAATTTTCTCAATGGAGAAAGGTGAATAGTGGAGTACCCCAGGGATCTGTGCTGGGCCCGCTGCTTTTTAACATATTCATAAATGACCTAGAAACAGGAAAAATGAATGAGCTGACCAAATTTGCAGAGGACAGAAAATTATTCAAAGTTGTTAAAACGCAAGAAAATTGTGAAAAATTGCAAGAGGACCTTGAAAAATTGAAAGATTGGACATCCAAATGGTAATTGAAATTTAAGTGCAAAATTATTCACCTAGCAAAGAACAACTGAAGCTATGGTTACATGATACAAGGTACCACCTTAGAAACCACCACCCAGGAAAAAGATTTAGGTGTCATCCTGGATAATACATTGAAACCCTCCGCCCAGTGTGCAGCGGTGGCCAAGAAAGCAAATAGAAAGCTAGGAATCATAAGGAAAGGAATAGAGAATAAAACAAAGGATATTATAATAATGCCTCTGTATCAATTGCACCTTGAATAATGTGTGCATTTCTGCTCTCCATATCTTAAAAGGTATGTTTATGTTTATTTTGAATTTGATATACCGCTCAGGCCAGAGGCATTAGAGCGGTTTACAATACCATATCATTTGAGGAAAAAAGGAAAAGAACGCCATTTAAATGATAGGACAGAAAAGAGGACAGAGACAGTTAAACAGACAAGAGAAGAAGAGGAACATGGAACAGCAAGTTACCACAAACAGCAGCACGTCACCCCAGTCCAAATCATAACATCAATGCTACCTTCAGCAACAGACGCCCCGGACCAACGCCTAAGGGCCACGCCAAAGGGCCCTCAGGCGCGGGCCTGCAAGGCGCGGGCACGCCTCCGAAGCGGCAGATTTTATTTCTGACATGGCAGGTAGGGGAGATGAGGAGGAGGAGCATATAGCAGAATTAGGAAAGGTACAAAGAAGAGCGACAAAAATGGGAAAGGGAATGGAAGGATACCCCTATGAGGAGAGGCTTAAAACGTTGGGGCTCTTCAACTTGGAAAAGAGACAGCCGAGGGGGGATATGATAGAGGTCTATAAATTAGAAACATAGAAACTTGACAGCAGAAAAAGACCACATGGCCTATCATGTCTGCCCTTCCATATCAACTACAATAGTCCCCTTTTTACCTTTAGAGATCATCTGTGTTTGTCCCATGCTTATCTGAATTCAGATACTGTCCTCATGTCCACCACCTCCACTAGGAGACTATTCCATGTATCTGCCACTCTTTCCATACAAAAATATTTCCGCATATTACTCCTGGGTCTGTCCCCTTTCACTATCATCCTATGTCCTCTCATAGCAGAGCTTGCCTTCAATTGAAAGAGACCCTCCTGTGCATTTATGCCATGGAGGTATTTAAATGTCTCTGTCATATCGCCCCTATCTTGCTTTTCCTCTAAATTATACATATTAAGATCTTAAGTCTGTCCTCATATGCTACATAACGAAGACCACTAAATTTATGAATGGAGTGGAACTGGTAAACGTAGATCAGTTGTTTATACCATCAAAAAGTAGATAGACTAGAGGACACACAACAAAGCTACAATGCAACCCATTTAAGAATAATAAGAGAAAACATTTTTTTACTCAACGTTAATCAAATTCTGGAATTTGTTACTGGAGGATGTTGTAAAAGCTGTTAGTGTAGCTGGGTTTAAAAATGGTTTGGACAAGTTCCTGGAGGAAAAGTCCATAAACCTAAAGAAGGCCCAGGAAATCCACTGCTTGCCCCAAGACAAGCATTATGGAACCTGTGTGCCTCTTTGGGAACCTGCCAGGTATTTGTAGTCTGGATTGGCCACTGTTGGAAACAAGATACAGGGCTTGATGGATCTTGGTCTGATCCAGTAATGCATTTCTTATGCTCTTCTGTTAACTCTGTATAGTGAAAAGCTTCTCAAATGACAAATGTGCTAAGGCAACCTTCCTTGGCTGAAAATTGATCAAAACTGAAAACATCTCCGTGTCTGATGACTGTGACATCAGGAATTTAAATAAGAAGATTTATATAAATACCTAGGAGAAGAGGAAGGAGTGCCAATCAAGCAAAAATTACTGAGAGAAAACATCGGTAAGGAACATTACAGGAGATTAAAATTGTGTTTGAAAAGTGCTTTAAAATGATGAAATAAGATACAAAGTACACATCGACAAACGAGTTCTCCCAGCCAATCACAAATGTGTTTCATATGCTAAGCTTAGCATCCATCATTGGTCCTAAAATAAACCCTCCATTCTTCTTAAACTGTATTAGATTCTTCAAAAATAATGTTTTTTTTCAAATTATTAAATTAATCAAAGTTTAAAATATTTTTATAAAGATATGTATATCCCAATCAATCCTCAAAAAATATTGCAACAGCAATTAATATGTTGGTCCAAGTCATCAAAATCCATCATTAAAAAAAGTAAATAAATTCATCTTAACTGTTACCCGGATCCAAAAGTTCAAGTGCTTATCTGTAAGGCCTTTGTTTGCGAAACCCTGCAGCATCAGGGACCAAAACAAATATCTTCTCTTCAACACCATCAGTAAAAATTTCAGTGTAAAGTCTAACCCTCACTTCATAACCCTCACCACAATCTCAATTTCACAAACTCATACTTCACAGCAATGATACATATTTATTTATTTAGACAATTTTGTAAACTACCTCATCCTTCAATCAAAGTGGTCACAACACAATTGGGGGATACATTTAACATGAGGGGATATGAGACACATACACTAATACATACAGGGAACATGGGCAATGGAGGTTTAAGTGGCTTGCTGAATTCCACAAGGAGCACCTGTGGGACTAGAAACCCCAGTTTTTCTGGCCCAAGGTTGCTGTCCTCTAGTGGGATTTGAACCCCTGACCTTCTGGCCTGAGGTAACTTGCCCCAACCACTAGGCCACTCCCCCCTCACATATTGTCCAAGAACACAAATCATGTCTTAAGAACTTAAGAGAAGAAACTTCTCTTGTTCAACATTACAATGAATGTGGGAGGTGGAGACTGGGGTAAGATTTTGCTTTAGCTAGAATTAATGAATTTTCAGATTGAATACCTTGGAACCCATTGGCCTTAACACTGTGACTGAATGAAAGAACTTTTTCATATGTGATTTGATTGATGACTTCTACATTTTTTTACGTCTGTATTATTGATTGAAGAGCGCAGCATAATAATGGGTATGTAATGCAGCACAAGGGTCTGTTCGGATGGATGTAAAGCTGAAATAAGATACAGATCCAATAGAGATTTCTGGTCAATGAGAAGAAATGTGCAGTCCTCAATTGCTGTTAAACATGGCAAGCGAAGATATGTTATAATATCAGCCATTGCTGTGAAGTATAAGTTTATGAGATTGAAATCGTGGCAATAACTACCATTATGAAGTGAGGATTAGATTTCCATGGTTAAGTGAATATTGTTGAAAAAGAAAGCTCTAATTTAAAGTATTGAGGAGTTAGATGCCGAAATCATTTTTAGTTGGAATGTGCTAATAGCTATTTCATTGGCTGAGTATGGGATAATGTACGGAGTTAAGAGTGGATATTTAAGAACATAAGAACATGAGATATGCCATACTGGGTCAGACCAAGGTCAATCAAGCCCAGTATCCTGTTTCCAACAGTGGCCAATCTAGGTCACAAGTACCTAGCAGTTTCCCCAAAAGACACAGGTTCCACAATGCTTGTACTGGGGCAAACAGAGGATATCCCATATTCCCTTTAATAATGGTTTATGGACCTTTCCTCCAGGAACTTGTCCAAACCTTTTTTAAACCCAGCTACACTTTTACTACATCCTCCAGTAGCTAATTCCAGAGTCTGATTACACGTTGAGGGAAAACATATTTTCTCTTATTAGTCTTAAATAGGTTACCCTGTAGCTTCATTACTTGTCCCCTAGTATTTTGATGGCATAAACAATCGATCCATGTTTACCCGTTCCACTCCATTCATTAATTTATAGACCTCTATCATATCTCCCTCTTTTCCAGGTTGAAGAGCACTAACCTTTTTAGCCTCTCTTCATAGGGGTATCCTTCCATCCCCTTTACCATTTTGGTGGCTCTTCTCTGTACCTGTTCTAATAACACTATATCCTTTTTAAGATACGGCGACCAGAATTGCACACAATATTCAAGGTGTGATCGTACCATGGAACGATACAGAGGCATTATAATATCCTTTGTTTTATTTTCCATTCCTTTCCTTATGATACCTAGCATTCTATTTGCTCTCTTGGCCGCTGATGCACACTGGGTGGAGAGTTTTAACATGTTATCCACGATGACGCCTAAATCTTTTTCCTGGGTGGTGGTTCCCAATGTGGAATCTTGCATCGTGTCACCATACTTTGGGTTGTTCTTTTCTAGGTGCATAACTTTGCACTAGTCCACATTAAATTTCATCTGCCATTTGGATGCCCAGTCTTCTAATTTATCTTGTAGCACTATACAAATGCTCAGTGGTAGTAGTAGAATACTGTGTGCAATTCTGGTCGCCATATGCTATTAATCTACTTGTATATAGTTACCCTGTTCAAACCTGTACATATCCCCATGTTATATTGTAAGTCCAGTGCAGACCTCCTGCACTGGACAGTTGTGTTGGATGTAAACCGCACTGATACCGAAGAGCGCGGTATATAAGAAAGTTAAAGTTAAATAAATAAATATCTTAAAAAGGATACAACAGAATTAGACAAGGTACAGAAAAGAGCTGCAAAAATGGTAAAGGGGATGGAAGGATGCCCCTATGAGGAAAGGCTTAAAAGAATGGAAGGATACCTCTATAATGAAAGGCTTAAAAGGTTAGGATTCTTCAACTTGGAAGAGACGGAAGATATGGTAGAGGTCTGTATATTAGTGAATGGAGTAGAATGGGTAAATGTAGATAGGTTGTTTACTCAATCAAAAAGTAGAAAGACTAAGGGACACACAATGAAGCTACAATGTAACCCATTTAAGACTAATAAAAGAACATATTTTTTCACTCAATGTATAATCAAACTCTGGAATTCATTACCGGAGGATGTAGTAAAAGCTGTTAGTGTAGCTGGTTTTAAAAAGGGTTTGGACAAGTTCCTGGAGGAAAGGTCCATAAACCATTATTAAACAGGACCCAGGAAATCCACTGCTTACTCCGGGACAAGCATTGTGAACCTGGGTACCTTTTTGGGAACCTGCCAGATACTTGTGACCTGGATTGGCCACTGCTGGAAACAGGATACTTTGTCTGACCCAGTATGTCCTTTCTTATGTTCTTATGTAAAGTGTTACTCAATCAAACCAGGACACTTGAATGGTTAAGGAAAGGCGAACTGAAACATAAGGATGAGAGATTGACAGTAGCAGCCCAGGAAAGTGGATAATGGATGAAATGATTCATAGCTAGCATGGAAAAAAACAGGAAGAACAGACATGTAGATTCTGTAAGGAACAGCTGGAAATTGTTACTCATCTTGTAACTGGCTGCAAAGATCTTACGGGAGAAAATCTCTGTACAGGAAGGCGTAAAAAGGTAACACGCTTCATCCACTGGAAACCTTGTGAATATTACATCACCGCTGTACTGAAAAAGCATTGGGTCATGACTCTAAGAGGATTATGGAAAATAATACTTTTTTTTCTATCTTTTGCTGTTTGGGCATTTTATTTTTCCTTTGCAATTGCCCCAGTCTGTCTCCCCTGCCTTCTTCGTGTCTTCTGCTAACTCTCCATTGTCTGTTGTCCATTTGTCCTTTCTTCTCTCTTTTCCTATTTTTTTACATTTTCTGTCTACATCCGCCTCTGACATACTGATCTTTCACTTTTTGTTCTTTTCTCCATTTCTTTCTTTACTCATTCATCCACTCAAATTTCAAATCTCCGTCCTTAGTCCTCTTTGGTGCTGGAGCAGGCATAGGTCTGGCCCTGGTTTCACCCGGAACTTGTTCGTCGACCTTTATACCCAAATGGACTCATGCATGAATCATGGGACCTGTGCCCAAGGGGAATATCATTCACAGGTGTAGATATGACTCTTTTTGTCTTTGCTTTTTGTTCCTTTTGGAAACGTAGGTTTAGCTGGTACTATAGGGAATGGAGCAAATACTACCTAAGGAACGAAACCCCAGTGTAACGTATGGGACTTACATTGCCACACAGAGAAATTATTGTCAAAGAACGGATGTGATTAGATGCAAAAGTGTGGATTTAGACAATTTAGAAATTGCCTGTTCACACCAATAAATTATTATCGAGGTTCTCTATCTTGATAGGAAAAACAAGAGCATTTCTTGGTTTACTAATGTTGTGGAAACATGAGCCTTGGGGCCCAACTAAATGTGATTTAGTGAATTTGAACTTCAGCAGTGAGACATTATACATCTGTTTCTGTAGCACTGAAGGTCTTCAGTATTCTCAATCACTGTCCATGCTTGGGCTTTTCCAGATGTCATGAGACTACCAGCCAGCAACCTCATTTTCTGCAAAAGCAATGGGGTGCTTACTCGCAGAAGCTCCTCTGGCGTCAGTACTTTGCTTTTATGTCAGAAGACAAAATGCAGAACTATTGGTGTCTTTACATTTCCCGGTCTCCATTTTGGGGGGATTTTTTTCCCCCCATTATGACGACACTTTCCTTACTGTAAATAGCCTGTGTTGCAAAGTAGACCAGTGCTTTTCCCTTCGGACACGCTATTCAGAGATGTAAAATACAGGAGCTGGAATGGTCTGTGTGCTCTTCACCTGCTCAGGGGGGTTTAAATAGTATGCATACTTTTGAAAATCCCATGTGCACGTGCTGTTTTCCTCTCCAAATCCAAATAGCCCCTACCCCAGACCATTTCTTTTTAACCTGTCTATAAATACACACCCTATAGAAGCCCATATGGACTTATAAGTGGATAGAGGTGAGCAATTTTCACACAGACTGGTTTACCTGTGTAAGCTGGTGTTTCGGCAGGGCAAATGACTTTAAAAATGTCTCTTCCTCTAATGGTTTCTTTTTTTTATTTTTGCCTTTTCTTTTGCGTAGCGCAGTCAAGTGTGGTTTGTCTTTGTGCTTCAGAACGAGCTGACAGACTGCAAGCAATAAAATAAGTTGCATGACAAGAAAAAATAGCTTGAACACTACTGAAAGCCCTGAGAGAGAGAGTATGAAGTATTCCCACAAGATATCATTAAATCCGCAATAGAAGTATTCTTCATGAGAGTTAGCAATGGGAAATGTACCCTAAAAAGCAAACATTCATCAAATAAAGGCCTTGTCTGCATCTTCAAGTCTTTTCCAAGGTATAGCTTCAAATTAAAATGTAGAATTCAGATTTCACTCATGGAGTCTAATTGATTGTGGCACTCAAGGGAGAGAGGCAGGAGGAATCGGGATGGGGTGAAGCCCTGCTGGGAGCTGTACCTTTGTCGTGATCAGACCCTATCACGTCTCACATAGGGGTCTGTTTAGTAAGCCACGTTAGGATTTTGCAGCAACCACAAATAGCGCCTTGTTAGCCGCAACAGCCATGCGTTATCTGTCAAAGGCATGCGCAGCATTTCCGCAGCAGATAGCGCAGCAAAAAAGCAGAGAGCATGGCCTGGCAGCGTCATGGATGCAGCTAATGTCACCCATTGAGGTGGCGTGAGGTGCAACCACGGTGTCTACAAAACGTTTGGTTACCGCTCACTGTCAACATTTGTAGTAAGTACGCTCTTCCCATCCTATCACTGTACTAACTGCTAATGCTGTCTAGTAAACATGCTCCATATATACAAGGGTCAATATTTAAACCCTCATGGTCTGTAGTTTCTTAAACACCAACCACGACATTTTAAATATTTTGTACGTTTAGCAGCCGTCACTAACAAGGATGCTGAACTCCAGTCCTGGAGGGCCAAAAACTATCCTGGTTTTCAGGATGTCCCTAATGAATAGTCTTGCGATGTATTTGGATACATTGGGAGCTGTGCACTTGGGTGCCTTAGAGAATATACACACTTTCCTTATTATTAGGCCCCTTTTTCATATTATAGACTAAAGAGCATTTTTGAAAAAATGTCTTTTTCCTTCTCCTTGCATTTAATTCTTTTTAATTGCTGTATCCAAACTTTCTGTTCTCATTTTCTTTGTGGGAATTTGTATTTGAAAACTGTGTAATAAAAAGAAGTGTGCATACAAAATTTGTTTTATCAACGTATGAATTTATGTGCACAAAGTCAATTATCATTAAAATGTTCTAATGTAGCTGAAAGTTGTTTATTGACACTTTGACATGATCCAAAAAATGAGGAAAAGACCTAAAACTGAATAGGAAATGTTTTCCCTGCAAATCCCTAGCACTTGGTGAAACCTTGCATGCCTGCCTCTGAACACTGGAGCCCCTCCCCCATCCTCATGTCTAGAAGAGAACTCTTCCTTGCCTTTATTTCTCCTCCCGTTTCCCCGCAGTGTAACTCTCTCATGTTGCTTCCAGTGTGGGAAAAGCCCCAACCCATTCACTCTCTGGACTCTGGCCCCACACGGCCTGTACTCTCATATGCGTGTGTGAGAGAGAGATAGAGACATTCTAATGGACCCAACCCGGCAACATTCGCTTCCCTGGGAGATTTCAAGGCTATAATTTGCTAGGCTCTTCTTTTCTTTTTATCATTTATATCATCAACTCCCCCAACCTAAACACACTCCCAAAAAATGCCAGGAGGGGGACTATTCAGCAGTGACAGCTAACACGGTTTCAGCGGCTGCTGCTTCTCAGTATCGGGTTCTTAGATTATAAATCTTCCAGAGACAGGGAAATACTCACCGTACCAGAATATAGCTACTGAAAAGCCATGTGCTAAATCCAAATCCCCCCATCTATCCCTTCATCTTACTGCCCCTTGCCAGTCTTTCCCTCAATTACCCTTTTACCCCCTCCTCAGCCTTTGTTTCTTCCATTTTCTTCCATCTACACTGTTCCCTATTAGAGGACAGGCCTGTGCCACTGCAGACCAGACCCTCTCTCCTCCCTGCTAAACCACACACACACACAGTTGCTCACCTCTTTCACGGTTCATTCTCTCTCCAATCACATTTCTCGCTCTGCTGTTTCAATATTAAAACGTACGCAGAAGACTGGTAGATAGAAACGTGCAATGGCTTCTCTGTTACCTCCTCGCCCACAGCCCTGTAACAATGTCTGTTTTGTGAAATCCAGCACCTCTATGTATAAGTGTCAGCAAATAAGTGTGTACGTTACAAGATTGGCACTTACATATATTTTTGCCAGCACTTATTCGTGAGTGACACTGCTCTTTATTTTTCAATATGTATCTTTCTAAAATGGCTCTTGCCGCTGGCCGTACCAGCAAATACATTGTACTTTCTGTCATTCATATATGTATTTTACAAAAAGCTCTGTATTCGGCAGAGCCTTTTGTAAAATATGCAGGAAACTGAGCACCCTGCTCTTGATATCCCAGTCCCTACGTGCAATAAATGTCCTTTGTTTAAGTTGAGATATCCTTGTAAATGTATGGTGAATTTAAGTTCTAATCAGTATTTGTTTTTTGAGCCCAGACAACTGTTGCAGTTTCTTGATTCTAGGGAGAAGGGGGGTGGTGGGGATACTCCCTCACCGGCTGCCATATAATACAATCTATGCTCCTATGATATCACTGCTTGGTTTGATAGCACTTTTGTGTTGTATTTTATTTCTTTATTCTTGGATCTTATTGTGGGTTTGTTTATTGTGGTCTATACCAGGGATGTGGTTGTTGTAGAAGACCTTGGTTTTCTAAATAGATTTTTTCCTTATTGGTTTTCTGATTCAGATTCAGAATGTTTATTGTCTGGATTGATTATGTAAAATTTATAAATATAAAATTAAAAAAAAAATGTCCTTTGCAAAATCAGGCTTCGCAGGTTTTTGCATTAAGACTATGTATAAAATGTGCAGATTTTTTGGCATGCACATACTAAAGTTTAGTGTATCTCAATAAGTGCCTTTAGCATGTATGTTAAACTTTTACTGATGCACATGTTTTACCCGGGTTTTAGTGAATAAATCCTCACTTGTGCGTGGGTCCTGTGAAGCAGTGAATGTTCACAAGATCTGCCCCTTTCATCCTGTGTGGGTTTCCCATTAGGACTGGAAATCCATGTAGAGTACTGGAGTGTGTGAATATACACTGGCACGTAGGGCCCTGTGCTGACTGTTGCTGCTGTCTTCATGCTTTGGTACGTGAGAAGATGAGCAAGTGAACGAGAGATGAGTACGATGTGCAGGTCTCATATTCTGGTTTCATCATTTGGAGTCTTGAACATTTTTTATTATTAAAATAGGGTCATCGGATAAATGTTTGAGAAGCACTGCTGTAGTGTACCTTGAAAGTTACCCCAGAAAAGCAAACTGGAGTTATAATGTGGATCACTAAATCTCTAGAGAACTTATAAGATCCTAAAATGATCTGAAAGCAGTACTGATATATTGTCCATTATCAGATCAAGATAAAATTCAGGACTTCCATGTTAAGAACATAAGAACATAAGATATGCCATACTGAGTCATAAAGCCCAGTATCCTGTTTTCAAAAGTGGCCAATCTAGGTCATAAGTACCTAGCAGTTTCCCCGAAAGACACAGGTTCCACAATGCTTGTATTGGGTTAAGCAGTGATATCCTGTGCCCCTTTTAATAATGGTTTATGGCCCTTTCCACCAGGAACTCGTCCAAACCTTTTTTATGCCCGGCTACATTAACAGCTTTTACTACATCATCCAGTAACAAATTCCAGAGTTTGATTACACATTGAGTGAAAAAATATTTTCTCTTGTCTTAAATAGGTTACCCTGTAGCTTCATTGCATGTCCCCTAGTCTTTCTATATTCTGATGACGTAAACAATCAATCTACTTTAACTTGTTCCACTCCATTCATTAATTTATAGACCTCTATCATATATCCCCTCAGCCGTCTCTTTTCCAGGTTGAAGAGCCCTAACCTTTTTAGCCTCTCTTCATAGGGGTATCCTTCCATCCCCTTTACCATTTTGGTAGCTCTTCTCTGTACCTTTTCTAATAACACTATATCCTTTTTAAGATATTGCAACCAGAATTGCACACAATGTTCAAGGTGCGGTCGTACCATGGAATGATACAGAGGCATTATACTATCCTTTGTTTTATTTTCCATTCCTTTCCTTATGATACCTAGCATTCTATTTGCTCTCTTGGCTGCAGCTGCACACTGGGCCGAGGGTTTTAACATGTTATCCACAATGATGCCTAAATCTTTTTCCTGAGTGGTGGTTCCTAATGTGGAACCTTGAATCGTGTAACCATAGTTTGGGTTGTTCTTCCCTAGGTGCATAACTTTGCACTTGTCCACATTAAATTTCATCTGCCATTTTGATGCCCAGTCTTCCAATTTATCAAGATCCTCTTGCAATTTTCCACAATCCTCTTGGGTTTTAACAACTTTAAATAGTTTTGTGTCATCTGCAAATTTGATAACCTCACTCGTTATTCCCTTTTCCAGGTCATTTATGAATATGTCAAAAAGCAGCGGAGCCAGCACAGATCCCAGGGGTACACCACTATTCACCTTTCTCCATTGGGAAAATTGGCCATTTAGCCCTACCCTCTGCTTTCTATCTTTTAACCAGTTCCTGATCCACAATAGTACACTGCCTCCTATCCCATGACTCTTTAGTTTTGCCAAAGGTTTCTGATGAGGGACCTTGTTGACTTTATCAACCGACTCACCTTTGTCCACCTGTTTATTCACACTTTCAAAAAAAGAATAACAGATTACTAAGACAAGATCTTCCTTGTCTAAAGCCATGTTGGCTGTCTCCCATTAGGCCATGACTATCTACATGCTGAGCAATTTTGTTCTTTATGATGGTTTCTACCATTTTTCCCAGTACTGACATCAGGCTCACCGGTCTGTAGTTTCCCGGATTACCCCTGGAACCCTTTTTAAAAATTGGCGTTACATTGGCCATCCTCCAATCTTCAGGTATTACAGCTAATTTTAATGATAGCTCACAGATTACTAATAGCTGGTCTGCAATCTCATATTTCAGTTCTTTCAACACCCTTGGATTTATACCATCTAGTCCAGGTGATTTGCTACTCTTCAGTTTATCAAATAGTTGTAATACATCTTCCCGGTGTATCGATATTTCTTTCAGTTCTTCTGCAGTATCACCTTTAAATACCACTTCAGTCATGGGTAACATCCCTACATCTTCTGCAGTAAAGCCGAAGCAATGAATTCATTCAGTCTCTCTGCTATGGCCTTGTCCCCTCTTAGTACCCCTTTTACCCCTCTATCATCCAAAGGTCCAACTGACTCACAGTTTATTGCTATGAATGTAATTGAAAGAGTCTTTATTAGACGTTTTTGCTTACACAGCAAGCTTCTTCTCAAATTCTCTCTTTTCTTGCCTTATCAATGCCTTGCATTTGACTTGCCAGTGCTTGTGCTGTTTCCAGTTTTCGTCATTTGGCTCTTTTTTCTATTCCCAGAAAGATGCTTTTTTGGAAGCAACAGCCTCTCTGACCTCACCTTTACAGCATGCTGGCAGTTTTTTGGACTTCCTTCCACTTTTCTTAAAGCATGGAATACAGCTGGTCTGGGCTTCCAAGATAGTATTTTTAAACAACACCCAAGCTTGATGTAAGTATTTAACCTTTGCAACTGCTCCTTTTAGTTTTTTCTTAACTATTTTCCACATTTTATCATAGTGTCCCTTTTGAAAGTTATAAGGTAGTACTATGGATTTCCTTACCAACCCTCCTCCATTAATTAAATCAAACGCGATCATGCTATGATCACTATTGCCAGGTGGTCCCAACACCCTTCTCTCTTGCACCAGATCTGGTGTTCCACTAAGGACTAGATCCAAAATGGCTTCTCCTCTGGTTGGTTCATGAACCAGCTGCTCCAAGAAGCAGTCATTTATTTCATCTAGAAACTTTATCTCCTTAGCATGTCCTGCCGTGACACTGACCCAGTCAATACCGAGGTAATTTAAGTCACCCATTATTACTACTGTGCTGTAACATTTGTTAGCTTCCCTGATTTCTTTGAGCATTTCATCATCTATTTGTTCATTCTGGCCAGGTGCTCGATAATATGCCCCCATTGCCATCGCCTTCCCCTTTTTACATGGAATTTCAATCCATAGAGATTCTACAGAAAAATGTGTTTCCTGCAAAACTTTAATCCTTTGTGACTCAATGCCTTCTCTAACATAGAGTGCAACCCCTCCACCAATTTGATCAGCTCTATCATTCTGATATAGTTTGGACCCAGGTATTATAGTGTCCCACTGGTTGTCCTCCTTCCACCATGTCTCTGAGATACCAATCATACCTAACCTCTCATTTAGTGCTATATATTCTAACTCTCCCATCTTCTTTTTTAGACTTCTAACATTTGCATACAAGCGTTTTAGAGACTGTATTTTATTCATATTAATCTGGCTATCGGTAGGCAGCGGTAATTTGGAATCTTTAAGCTCTGTCTGCTCCGTACTCAAGGAAATTTGGGCTACTTTGGTCTTTATTGGAACCTCTCTGCTGATATGCCTTAAATTCATTCTTTTGGTAGTATCCTTCGAGGATAAATTGTTCCGAACCATGCGCTCTTGGGCGACTGTTGGCTCTCCCTTATTATCTAGTTTAAAAGCTGCTCTATCTCCTTTTTAAAGGTTAATGCCAGAAAGCACATTTTGCACATGAAAGCCTCTTCAAGGTGAATGACACTTTGAAGAAAGCATTTTCCACATTGTTATACAGAAACACAGAAAACACCAGGGCAGAAAAAGACCACATGGCCTATCTAGTCTACCCTTCCATATCAACCACTACAAGAGTCCCCTTTTCCCACCTCTGTGTTTGTCCCATGCTTCTTTGAATTCAGATACTGTCCTCATCTCTACCACCTCCACTGGGAGACTATTCCATGGATCCACCACTCTTTCCATAAAGAAATATTTCCGCATACCACTCCTGAATCTATCCTCTTTCACCCTCATCCCATGTCCCCTCATAGCAGAGCTTGCTTTCAATCGAAAGAGGCTCTCCTCTTGTGCATTTATGACATGGAGATTTTTAACATAGTAACATAATATATGATGGCAGCTAAAGACCAGTATGGTCCATCTAATCTGCCCAGCAAGGCGGCAAGAGTAGGTGCACCTGCCGCTGCGTGCAGGTCATCCCTCCCCATGCCTTTGTTTAGGGGTGTACCCATCACTCCATGTAGGTTACCCCTATTTTTTCAGATATAAGAGATAGTTATGTTTATTTTGATTTTATCCTGTTGCTATAAAGGGATTCACTTTGTCTGTCCCATGCCATTTGAATTCTGTTACTGTATTTGCCCCCACCACTTCCATCGGGAGGACATTCCAAGCATCCACCACCCTTTCAGTAAAGAAGTATTTCCTGACATTGCCTTTCAGTTTACCCCCTTGCAGCTTCATGCCATGCCCTCTAGTTTTACAGCTTCCCCGTCTTTGGAAGAGGTTTGTTTGTTCATTAATATTCCAAGTATTTAAAGGTTGGAATCATATCTCCCCTGTCCCTCCTCTCTTCCAGAGTGTACATATTAGGTCTTTAAGTCTCTTCTCATAAGTCTTCTGACGCAGGCTCCAAATCATTTTGGTCGCCTTCCTCTGAACTGCTTCCAGCCTTTTTATATCCTTTATACCAGCACCAGGCTGCCCTCATCACACACACCAATAGTATACCAAGATATTGGGGATCCCAAGTCCCCCATGCTCCTTGGGGGTGATAGATGTGATTCAACCCACCCTAGGTCTTCACCCCTGCTATATAAACCTAGTGAAGTCTCTTCTCAGACTCTTGAAAAATCCTCTTGGGATATGGATCGGGAGTTGCAACATCAGAAAAAGGATTTTAGGCAGAATTAACATCATAAGAACATAACATAAGAAATGCTATACTGGGTCACACCAAGGTCCATCAAGCCCAGTATTCTGTCTCCAACAGTGGCCAATCCAGGTCACAAGTACCTGGCAGGTACCCAAAGCCCACAGCTTCCACAATGCTCATCCTGGGATAAGCAATAGATTTCCTGGGTCCTCTTTAATAATGGTTTATGGACCTTTCCTCCAGGAATCTTTCCAAACCTTTTTCAAACCCAGCTACACTAACAATTTTTACTACATCCTCTAGTAATGAATTCCAGAGTTTGAATATGCGTTGAGTGAAAAAATATTTTCCCACACCGAATCAAACAGCCCAGGAACAAATGGATCTGGTAGGTTGCGACTTGTAACACAGAGTCTCCCTATACATCATGAGATATCCCTGCATAATGCCTTCTCTGCCCTGGATAATGAGGGTGCCCGATCCGTGAAAACTGAAGCACCCTTAAATGAGTCAATGCCCAATCTACTGATAATGCACCAAATATGAAGAAAAAAATCACAAAACAGAAAACTACTACTACTTGGAGATTCCAACATCTGAGGCACCAACTCGGGAACACAGTTCAAAGGAGAGAAGATAGTCAAATGCATCCCAGGCTCTTCAGTCAGCAGAAATACAAACCAAATTATTGGTATAGTTAGCGCAGAAAGTGAGCACTCCAAAATTGATGTTCTCATCCTCTTGGGAACAAATGATCTGGCTGGAAACAGTTCCTCTGCAGTTCAAAGGGACTTCCAAACTCTAGGAGAGAAACTCAAACCCACTGTTAACACTATAGCATTCTCAGAAGTTCTACCTGTTCATGGTAAAAGTAGCAGAAAGGCTGCATCGCATAAACAGCTTTAATACATGGCTCCAAACCTGTTGCAAACAAGAAGGATTTTGATATATTGGCAACTGGGGAACCAGATGCATCAACAAGAGACTATACTGTACTGATGGACTACATCGCTCCATCGCAGGGAAAAGGATCCTAAGTGAAAATTTCAGGCAGCTTTTGGACAGGCATTTAAACTAGGGAAAGGGGGTGATGGAGGAGGAGGACAAGTTCAGAACGTCACTCCAAGCAAAAGCAAAATGACATTGGAAACAGCTACACTTTTAAACCACACATCAATGGCAAGTGGGAAGGGACTGTAGAACAAAATACATGCAAGCCAATCAACAAATGCTGGAAACAATGAGCACAAATGCTTGAAGCCTAGCCAACAAAGTTCCTGATCTAGAAGCTCTAATGGTGGAAATGGACTTCGACATTGTGGCCATTACAGAAACGTGGATTAACAAGTCACATGAATGGGATATAGCCATAGCTGGGCATAATCTATTTAGAGACAGAGAGGGTAGAAAAGGAGGAGGAGTAGCCCTATATGTCAAAAGCAATATTAAAGCTGCTGAAATGCAGGGAACATGGGGAAACAAAGAAGTGCTATAGATTATGTTGGAAAGAGGAAATGGCACTGCCATCCATACTGGTGTAGTCTATAGGCCTCCAACTCAAACCGAAGAAATCGACCACTATCAACCACCGTGGACCACAGGTAACTAACAGCTTACACCACATTAAAAGCACCTAACATTGTAAGACTGAAGTACTGAACAGGGACCACAAGAAAAATACTCACACCAGGCAAACCGCCTCTACAACTAACGAAACAAAAACCTGTGTAAACCGGCCCAAAACACAAAGAAACCAACAAAGGAACACAACTAACATATAAAGCTGTATCATTAGGAAACCAATTAGCTTTGAATACCCAGAACAATGGAAATTATTAATGCCATACTCTTATTTTGTCTGTGCCTAACAATATCTACCTGCACATGCAATACAAACCCGACTAACCAATTTACCTACACTTGGCAACCCATATAGCCTTACACACTATTCATGGTGCCAGCATATGTGGTATACAACATGCATTCCCCCACCCACAGTAGTACTGTGCCGCAACCAAACCGAGTATTAGCCATCAAACACCATAACAAGCCACGCAATCACCTTAACCCAAAACCAAAGGAAACGCACCAGCGACTAACCATATCAAAAACACACACAAACCCACTACCCAACAATATTCCCCAAACCCCATACACTTGTATACTAATAAATGCCAGATCAGTAAGAAACAAAATTCACGTTATGCATAATCTCATCACTGATGAAAAACCAGACATCCTTTGCATCACAGAAACATGGCTTACAGACACAGACCCCATCCTACTCAACCAATTAAGCAAACCAGGCTATAAGATATTCAATTGTCCACAAGCCAGTGGAAGGGGAGGTGGAGTTCTAATTGTTGCTAAGGACTCGCTACACCTAACCAACAAACCGCAAAACACAGTTGATGGAATAGAGATACTCAAGCTAGAAAGCAAAACACTAATAATTTGCCTCATCTACAGACTCCCCACTTCACACCACGAAACCCTGGCTGCCGCAATAGAGACAATTTCTACATCAACAATCAAAAAATACCAAATCATACTAGGGGACCTCAACCTAACATCAGCACCACCAATGCATGCAAGTACATTCCTGGAAGCTATGGACCAACTAGGATTCAAACAAATAATACAAGATGCCACACATAACAAAGGAAACATTCTAGACATGGTATTTATACCCAAGAAAGACCAGCAAGATGGAGACACCGAACAAACACCACAAATAACTCAAGTTCCATGGTCTGACCACCACCTGATAAAATTCACCATATACTTACCCACCAAACCTAGCAAGCCCCCAACGGGATCATGGACGAAACCTGGAAGGAAGTTCCAAAAAATTCAACAAAGAAGCACTAATAAACTCCATCACAACTCACTTAAATACTGACAACACTGACCTAGAAACCCTAATCAACCAATGGAACGAAGGGATCGAATCAATCTCAGAACTAAAGACAAAAACACTAAACAATGTGAAAAGTAAAAAGAAAACCAAAACTGAGCCATGGTACTCAACAACACTAAACAAAATGAAGAAAGACCTAAGGAAACTAGAAAAAAAATGGAGACAGAAGACGACCCCCGAACACAAAACTGAATACTTAATGCTCCTCTCAAAATACAAAACCAAAATCAACCTTGCAAAAAACCCCATCATACCAACATACTCAACAAGGCACTGAACAGACCAAGAGAACTATTTGAACTTGTCAAATCCCTCACCAAAACGTCCCATGAAGATAACACTACCGACGCCATTAAAGCGCAAACATTAGCTGACCACTACACCAGCAAACTCAACCCACCATCAACCGGACACCCCACCCTAAACTGGATCGCTGACCACCCATCTCAACAAGACATGAACACAGACAGGAACAAGGAATGGAACGCATTCTACGAGATGGAAGACAAGCAAATAATAAACATAATCACAAACCTAAACACTACAACCTCCCCACTAGATCCCTGCCCAGCAGTCTGGCTCAAGGCAACAAAACAAGAAGTTGCCCAATACATCACACACATAGTAAACCAATCACTCCAGCAAGGAGTCATGCCAGCCGAACTCAAAAAATCCCTCATAAGACCCATACTAAAAAACAAAACTCTAGAAAAGGATAACCCAGCCTCTTACTGACCAATCTCAAGTATATCATTCCTAGCCAAAATTATTGAAAAAGCAGTACAGCAGCAATTACAGGACCATGTTGACACCATGAACGCACTCGATGAGCAACAATACGGATTCCGCCAACACCATGGTGTCGAAATCTTACTACTAGTTCTACTAGATAGACTGATCAAAGGCTTGGAAGATAAAAAGAAGATGTACGTTCTAATATTCATAGATATATCTGCTGCATTCGATACAGTAAACCACAGAATCCTCGTCAACAGGCTAGAATCCATAAGAATAACAGAAACCCCCTAATCTGGTTCATATCCTATATAATGAACAGAATGCAACAAGTCCAATTCAATAAGGAAAAAGTGAAGGCATTCCCCCAAACCCAGGGAATAGCACAAGGCTCAGCATTGTCCTCCTTACTGTTCAAACTATACATTAAACCGGTCTGCACAATATTTCAGAAGCACAAGATCACTTACCACATTTATGCAGACGACATTATGATCTACACCCAACTGGACTCGACCAATCCAAATTACAACCAGCTAGAGGAATGCCTTAATGAAATGCAAACCTGGCTACAGCAAAACAATATGTCCATAAACCACAAGAAAACAGAAGTAATGTACATCTCCAAAAAAACAGATTTCAACCCTCCATCAGCAATCACCATGAACAACAATACCTACAACATAAAGAATGAAATAAAATACCTAGGAGTAAACTCGACAAAAACTTAAGGATGGAGAAACATCTTCGGATGCTTAACCGGGCAATATTCCATAAACTAAGGGTCCTCCAACCTTTATGCAACATCATCGAACACTCTGATTTCAGAACAGTAGCACAAGCACTCATAACTCCCCACCTAGACTACCGTAACGCTATTCTCCAAGGGTTGCCAAAAAAACCCCTTAACATACTGCAATTGGCGTAAAACGTCACAGCCAGGATTATCCTCAACAGAAAACTCACCGAACATATTACACCTATACTAATTGAGCTACACTGGCTTCCCATTACAGCCCACATAAAATACAAACTATTAGTAACTGTATTCAAGCTGATACATAACATAGCACCATCCCACCTCTCCAACCTCATCACCACACAACCCCCTAACAGAAGCAGAAGGACTCACAACTTAAACACCCTTCACGTCTCAACTAACATCCAAACTGTAAAAGTTTGCACAAGCAACAGAGCATTTACCTACTCAGCACCCACATTATGGAATCAGCTACCAAACGAACTAAGATCAAACAGCGACCTACAGGACTTTAGGAGAAAACTAAAGACCCACCTCTTCCAGGATCATTACAACTTAACATAAACAATCCAGAATGAACATAACCTCGCAACCCAAATGAACAAAAGTATTAAGAACCGATTTGTTGTAACCAAAATGTATATTGCAACCACTGAAACAAAACTGTATATGGCCCATACTGTTTAAATACTATATAGATGCCTTACACTGTATAAATGAAAACAAAATTTCAATATTCAAATCTGTAAAAAAGCAAGCAAAACAATATAAAATGTAAATATGTATAAATGTACAGTCAAGTACACCTCAATGAAAATGTAAATTGTTGATTCTTACCATATGTAACCAATGTTTGATGTGTAGAGTAAACCGCTTCTGATCGCTGGAAGTAGCGGTATACAAATGAAACCAAATAAATAAAATAAAAATAAAATATTGCAAAGATAGCCATGAAAGGGGAAGTGATCATATTGGGTGATTTTAAGAACTGCTCTACAATTCCGAACTAACTTAACTACGAGTTCACAACACCTAGACACAATAACCATTTCCAACAACATCATCACCATCAATCTTGTATACAGAGCACTAAGTGCTTCTTCAGATGAGTTTTCTGATATAATTGACCTAGCTGCTAATCCTGAAGATCCCAGCAAACAAAATTGGCTACTAGGCGATTTTAATCTTGCCTCTACACAGCCCACCTTATCAAGCACTTTCCTTGAAGCAATGTCAAACCTCTGCTACAAACAAATCATAACGGACCCTACCCATAATAAAGGAAACCTCCTTGATCTGATTTTTGCTCCACCCACAGTCACAGGCACGAGAAGCAACCTCAATCTCTCCATCACCCCTGTCCCATGGTCAGATCACAACCTAATAGCATTCCATATCCCAGCACAACGGAACACACTCAGCCAAACAGACAACCACACACCATACAACCAAGTTCGCTTCAAACCATTGGATAAAGAAGTGATCATCAAACAGGCACTCCCAAGGCTCGCTCTCACACCATCCAATCTTGACGAGACAGTAGCTAACTGGAACGACACACTTCTTCTATATGCTCAACAAGCTCCTACTAATAAACATCCTAATGACCGTGCCAACAAAAGGCCACCAGTCCCATGGTTCTCTCCTGAGCTACGAGCATCATTACAACACCTGAGAAAACTAGAGAGAAAATGGAGGAGCACCCATAGCACACTAGACCAACAAACCTACTTAGACCACCTGAAAAATCATTGAGAAACAACTTGGCTCAAAAGGAAGGAATTCCACTCTGAATTACTTAACCGCTCACTAAACAAGCCTCGTGATCTCTTCAATCTAGTAAAATCTCTAACTAAAGAGCCATCACCACCTCAACAAGAATCTATTCATCCACAACTATACGCTAACTACATACAATCCAAAGTAGTTAAAGCAAATGCAACCACATTTCTAGAACCTTCCAGAACCTCCCAGCCTCAGATTCTACTCACAAAACTCTCACCTCCATCAACAGAATCCTTTGAAGACATTATCGCAGCAATCAACACTACTACTGCACCAAATGATCCCTGCCCAGCGCATTGGATCAGATCAATGCGCTCTGAACTTAGTCCTTTCATAGCCAAGCTCGCAGACCTATCCTACTCAACTGGAGTATTCCCTGCTGCCCTCAAGCAAACATCCATCCGACCTTTGCTGAAGAACAACCATCTAGACCCAAAGAAGGAGGAATCATATCGGCGGATCTCTAGTATTCCATTATTAGCCAAAATACTCGAGAAAGAGACTCAAAGACAGATCCAACAACATATAGACATATCATCCCCTCTTGATCCATGCCAGCACAGATTTAGAGAAGCCCATGGGGTTGAAACACTCCTTACCTCCCTTTCTAACACACTCATCAGTGGGATAGACAGCATCAAGAAGGGTTTCACATTGATCTTTCTTGATATTGCAGCAGCGTTTGACTCGGTAGATCATCAGCAACTCCTAGCTCGACTCCATGAGAAGGGTATCCAAGGCCTTGCGTGGAACTGGTGCAAATCATACCTTGAAGACCGGTGGCAACAAGTCCGCATTAGCTCCAATACATCCGAGCCTTTCCAGCAAAAACAAGGAGTACCCCAAGGCTCCTCTCTATCCGCACTTCTCTTTAATATATACATGCAGCCAATTTGTGAGATCACCCGTACCTTTGGTCTATCCTGCCTCATCTATGCAGACGACGTACTCATTTTTTCTCCGATTAATATCACAAATCCCAAATACACACCATTAATCAACTGCTTCAACAAGATAACGGATTGGCTCCTTAACCAGAACCTGCGAATAAACTTCAAAAAGACTGAAGTCCTAATCATCACAAGAAACAAACACTTCATACCTCCTCCGAGCCTCAAAGTAAGAGACGCCGAACTTCCAATCAAGTCATCCATATGATACCTTGGTGTCACAATTGATCAACAGCTAAATTTCAAGGAACATATAAAAAACACAGTAAAGGCCATTTATTACAAGATCAAAACACTTTGACTCCTGAGACCCATGCTAAAGACCGAAGACTTCCGCACAATATTTCAAGCGTTAGTCACTCCCCATTTTGACTACTCGAATATCGCACTATATGGTCTACCCAACAATACCCTATACCCTCTTCAATTAGCCATGAATACTGCAGCCCGCATTCTCTCTGGTTCATCAAGAAGAGACCGCATAACACCGATACTAATGGAACTCCACTGGCTCCCGAAAAGCTGCAGGATCACATATAAAGCCCTTCTCACTACTTTTAAAGCTATAAATAATTTATCCCCATCCTCAATCTCTAATCTCCTCACTCAAACCCCAAACAATAGACTCAGGAGGTCAACAGCCGAAAATACACTAGTCATCCCTAGTGAATCAACAAAATGGTCCCCAACAACTAATAACAGAACATTTTCATCATACGCCCCAAGATGCTGGAATCAACTCCCTCCCTATATCAGATCAATCAGAGACCTATTGCAATTCAGAAAAGCCATAAAACACCATCTGTTCACTATGTACTTCACTAACTCATCAACGACTCACAGCACACCCTCAAGAGCTCAAGATCTCAAGATAACAAACCAAATACACCTCCTACGGAATAGGTAACATAGACCACATAGTCTACACATGAGTTACCATAATGTAAATAGAAGTTACCATCACGTATGCTGTTAAATTGTACTTAGTTCTCCCCAGTTTTAAACCCATGTTACGTTCCCTGTTATTTGTAAACTTAAGACATGACCTAAATGTCTGAGTAAAAGTTTGTTGTATGTAAACTGCACTGATGAAAAATAGCGCGGTATATAAGAACTGTTAAATAAATAAATAAATAAATACCCGATGTAGATTGGAGTATTCCTTCTGCAAATCTGGAAAGAAGGAAAAAAATGTAGATGCCTTACAAGATGCATTACTTAGACAAATGGTGATGGAACTAAACAGGGAGTGCTCGATACTGGATTTAGTGCTCACCAACGAAGATAACCTGTCGAATATCCGGGTGGGTGCCCATGTGAGCAGCAGTGATCATCACCCAGTGTGGTTTGAGATAAAAGCCAAGGTAGAATCCAATCATAGCAAGCTCAAAGTCATAGACTTCAAAAACACTGACTTCAGCAAAATGGCCAAGTACCTGAAGGAGGAGTTGGTAGGGTGGGAGCGGATAAGGGAAGTAGAATTGCAATGGGCTAAACTAAAGGAGGCAATAAAAGGGGCAACAGATACGTATGTAAGGAAAATAAATAAAAACAAGAGGAAAAGGAAACCTATTTGGTTCTCCAAAGAAGTGGCTGCACAACACAGCTTTCACAAAATTCAAAGGTTCACAAACAGCGGATCAAATTAAAAGAGACAAAAAGAGAAATAAGGATAGCAAAATCAAAGGCAGAAGAAAATATGGCTAAAGATGTGAAATGAGGTGACAAAACTTTATTCAGGTATATTCGGGTAAACAGGAAAATCAGAGGTGGAATTGCAGGACTCAAAAGTGCTGACAACGGATTTGTGGAAAGTGACATTGACAAAGCAAAAATGATAAACAAATACTTCTGCTCTGTTTTTACTAGAGAAAATCTAGGAGAAGGACCACCCGTGATTGACAAATATACAAATGGGAATGGAGTAGATACCACACCATTCACAGAAGATGATGTGTTAGAGCAGCTTGCAAAACTGAAAGTGCCCAAGGCCATGGGACCGGATGGGATACATCCCAGGATAATGAAAGAGCTCAGAGAGGTTCTGGCAGGGCAGTTAAAAGATGTTTTTAATAGATCCTTGGAGACAGGATGTGTTCCACAGGACTGGAGAAGGGCTGATGTGATATCTCTTCACAAACGTCACAGTAGGGAAGTAGTGACAAACTACAGGCCATACGGACCAGGAGAAGGACCTCAGAGTGATTGTTTCTGAGGATCTCAAGGTGGCAAAACAATGTGACAAGGCAGTGGCAAAAGCCAGAAGGATGCTAGGTTTCATGTAGAGAGACATTACCAGCAGAAAGGAAGAGGTACTAATGCCACTATATAAGTTGCTGGTGAGGCCTCACTTGGAATATCGTGTTCAGTTTTGGAGACCATATCTCGCAAAGGACATAAAAAGGCTCAGAGGAAGGCAACCAAATGATTTGGCACCTGCATCAGAAGACTTATGAGAAGAGACTTGAAGACCTAAATATGTACACTCTGGAGGAGAGGAGGGATAGGGGAGATATGATTCAGACCTTTAAATACTTAAAGAGTATTAATTAATTAATTAATTTATTTATTTATTTAACACTCATTTTTATACCGCATCTTCCAGAGATCAGTTGCGGTGTACAAATAACAACAAATAACAAAGCGAAGTTTGTTTTACATAGAACATCTTAATTTTACATAGAACATCTTAAAATATCATAAATTAAACAAAGTTAAGTCTAGGAAACTAAACAGTGAATTTAAACTGGAACCGTGTTAAAACAATTAACTAATAAAATGTAGTGTCTAAATAACATAAGACAGTACATTACAGAAATAACTATATACATGAGGAGGTATTAGGGCATAAGAGATTGGATCGTCATTTCGATTGAGCTATGTGTGTTGTCCATTTAGGTAGGAGGTTTGTGTTTTATGTTTTAATGAACATCAAACCTCTTCCAAAGACGGGGAAGCTGTAAAACTAGAGGGCATAACATGAAGCTGCAAGGGGGTAAACTGAAAGGCAATGTCAGGAAATACTTCTTCACTGAAAGGGTGGTGGATACTTGGAATGCCCTCCCGATGGAAGTGGTGGGGCAAATACAGTAACAGAATTCAAAATGGCATGGGACAGACACAGTGGATCCCTTTATAGCAACAGGATAAAATCAAAAGAAACATAACTATCTCTTATATCTCAGTAAATAGGGGTGACCTATACGGAGCAGTGGGTACATCCCTAAACAAAGGCATAGGGAGGAGTGACCTGTACGGAGTGGCAGGTGCACCTAGTCTTGCCGCCTTGCTGGACAGACTAGATGGACCATACTGGTCTTTATCTGACATCATATACTATGCTACTATGTTAGTCTTAAATGGGTTACATTGTAGCTTCATTGTGTGTCCTGTAGTATTTCTACTTTTTGATGGCGCAAACAATCGTCAATTTTTAACCCATTGCAGTCATTCATTAATTTATAGATTTCTATCATCTCTCTCCTCAGCCTTCTCTTTTCCAAGTTGAAGCGCTCTAACTTTTTAAGTCTTTCCTCATAGGGGTATCCTTCCATCTGCTTTACTATTTTGGTAGCTCTTCTCTGTATCTTTTCTAATTCCGCTATATCCTTTTTAAGAATTGCACACAATATTCAAGGGATGGTCGAACCATGGAAAAATAGAGAAGCATTATAATATCCTTGGTTTTATTCTCCATTGCTTTCCTTATGATTCGTAGCATGATACTTGCCTTCTTGGCTGCCGCTGCACACAGGGCAGATGGTTTTCAATGTGCTATCCATTTTTTATTTATTTTATTTATATATTTAGGGTCTCTTCTATACCGCGCTCTTTAAAATCAGTGCGGTTTACATACAACAGTAACTTATACAGTGCGGTTGAGGCTGCACTGTATTTACAATGAAACAGGTGCCGTAACTTGGACATAACTAGGGTAACTATATACAAGTTGGTAAACCAAGTCACAGGTCCAAAGTGAGGACTGTATTTGGTTAGAGACTATTTATAATAATGATACTGTACATACTAATATTTTCATGATGTGTGGTGGCGCCAGTGGGTGTGACTACATCATTGCGTGCTGGGTGTACTTGTGAGGCATTCCTGGTGGGGGGTGGCTGTCTGTGAGCTGTCATCAGAGTAATGCATGAGGAAAAGGTGATTCTTCAGTGCCTTCCTGAACTGGGCGAGGTTGGTGGTAGGAAGGGCGTTCCAACATCTGGGTGTGTAGAACTTAAATGCCTTGTTTATTGTTGCTTGAGTGCATTTCATTATTGCCTTTGGAATTACCAATGTGTTTACGGCTGCTGATCTTCTGGAACTGTTAGGGGGCATGGGGTGGATTAGCTTGGTGAGGGAGGTGGAGGAGCATTCGTTGATAGCCTTGAAAGTCATTAATAGAATCTTGAAAGAGAGTCTGCAGTGGATCGGCAGCCAGTGGAGGTGTTTCAGGATTGGTGTTACGTGATCCTTCCTTGATGCTCCGTGTAGTATTCTGGCGGTGACATTCATTGCGAGTTGGAGTGGATTCAGCATGGTTTGTGGGAGTCCATGCAGAATGGCATTGGCGTAATCGAAATGGGGGATTACCAGCGCTTGATAGATTGTCCGGATATCCTCTGGATCTAGCAGGGATTGTAGATGTCAGAGTGTCCGGATCTTGTGGTAGACTGCCTTGACTGTGTTTCTTATATGGGTCTTCATGTCCAGCCGTTGGTCCAACATGACCCCTAGATAACGAATTGTGGGCTTGGTTAGCAACTCGGCGTCATTAACCTTTAAAGAAGCGGGGGGGGGGGGTGAATCCTTGGTTTTTCGTAATGAAAAGGATATCTGTCTTGTTGTGGTTTATTCAGAGGTTTTGTGTGTGGAGCCAGTTGGAGATGGCGTCAAAACAGTTTGTTAGTGGGGAGAAGTCTGGCTGGTCAGTTGCGAATGGCATGTAGAGCAGTATGTCATCTGCGTATATCAGGCAGGTGACATTGAAAGAGCGGATTAGGGCACATATGGGTTGCATGTATATGTTGAACATCAGGGCCGAGAGAGAGGATCCCTGCGGTACCCCCTGTTTTTGTTGGAACGGCTCCGATGTTGTAGCGCCAGTTCGCACATGTTGCCATCTGTCGGTCAGGTATGACTTGCACCAGCTCAGGGCTGTGTCATGTATTTCCTTTTCCTTAAGACGCACCAGGAGCAGCTCATGGCTCACGGAGTTGAATGCCGCAGCAATATCCATGAAGATAAGGGCATATCCTTGTCGGGGGTTGTCGGTTCCCGTGATTATTGTACTGAAGAGGGTGGTAAGGAGGGTTTCGACACCATGTGATTCCCTGAAGCCATGCTGCCATAGGTCGAGAGGAGTGGTGGTTTTGATGTGGCTTTGGATTTGGCATTGGACTTCCTTTTCGATTATCTTGGCGAGTAGTGGGATGCTTGAGATTGGCCTGTATGATTCGACCTTCTGGGGGTCCAGTTTGTTGTTTTTCAGCAGCGGCCTAATGGAAGTGTGTTTCAGCCTTCTTCAGAACGATCCTGTTGAGAATGACTGTTCCATGAGTTTGGCCAGGAACGGGCTGAATTCGCTGCGTAGTGCTTTTATCCAGAACGCTGGACAGGGATCGTTTGGTGCAGTGGTGGTGTTGATGGCAGCAATGGTGTCCTCAATGCCTTTCTTAGATAGGGTGGAGAAGGTGGTCAGTAGAGTTGTGTGGAGTGGCTTGTGTAAGGGGGTGGTGATCGTCATCGTGTCAGTCTGGCATGTTTTTTATTGAAGGTAGTCCGTGAAGTCCTGGGGTTGAGGTTCACTTGGTTGGTTGGGGGAAGCTCTTTTGTTAGGTTCTTTACTAGATTGAATAGGTTGTGTGGTTTACTTAGTGAGTGTTTCAGGAGGTCCATGTGGAATTGTTTCATTTTCTCTGTTATTGCTTCGCAATGTTTTGTTAGGTGAGAGTTGTATGCTCTTTGGTCCTCGGCGGAGCGTGACCGGCGACATCATCTTTCCAGCTTCCTTAGGTGAAGGAGTGATGTACGCAGATCGGTGAAATACCATGGTGCAACCTTTAATTTCCTTGGAGGCTTGTTTGTGTTTGGTAGGTGTGCAATGGAGCCGAGGCTGTCGTTACAGCTGGAGATCATTCCCTCTAGGCAGGGTGCCATCGCATTGAGGAGTGGGAGGGCTTTCTTCAGGATTTCATCTTTGTCAAAGGGTCGGAATCATCCTGTTGGTGTTTTGAGGATGTCCACAGGATTGCTGTCTCTTTTGTGGCGGTGTTGGTGCGCGGGTATTTGAAATTGGATCAAGCTGTGATCAGACCAGGGGACTGGGGTGATGGACAGAGCAAGGTCGTGGGTCGTGTCAACAGCTGCCTGTGGGGCGAAGACCAGGTCCAGCTTGTTTCCTTTCACGTGAGTGGGTGCATTTATTTTATTTATTTATTTTTTAAGCATTGACTAGTTGCTTGTACCCTAGCTCTTTGAGTGCTTCGAGGAAGGCTGTGACATGTGTGCCTTGTAGGGCCAGTAGGTTGAAATCGCCTAATATCCAGCTTGGGGTGTGTGGGTTTTGGGCATTGCTGGTGAGGTCAATTTTTGTTGAGAGGTTGTCTGGGGAGGCTGCCGGAGTTCTGTAGAGTAGGTTGATGGAACAATGTTTGTTGGCTATGGTGATTGCATCAAGGTGCTCTGTGCTGGTGGCGTTGATCAGCTGGAATTGGAGCTCTGTTTTGGTGAGGATGAGCGCTCCTCCACCTCTCCGATTGGCTCTGTGGCAGGTGTGGATTGAGAAGTTGGAGGGTAAAAGCTGGTTGAGAAGGACCGTATCAGAGCCGGATAGCCATGTCGCTGTGACCATTAGTATATCCAGGTCATGGAGGGTTATCAAATCTGAGATAGCCAGCCATTTCTTGTGAATTGAGCATGCGTTTATGAGGGCACATTTTGGGCTGTGAATGTACTTCTCTAATTTGGATTTTTAGAGTCTTCCTGTGAGATGTAGAGCAAGTGGGGGTGAAGTGTGTGCTTATATTCTGTTGCGGACTGGCGGAAGGTGCTGGACCATCTCCTCCCAGAGTTCTGTAGGACTGGTATATGTTTGCAGCCGGGAGTGAGGGCAAATGTGCTGTTGAGCCATCCTGTGAGGAGGTAACAGCTGGCTAAGGCTAGGAGTGTGGTCGCCATTCTGGGTATCTTCTCTGTGGCCAGCGGCCGTGGGAGCCCCTTTTGGATTGCTACTCGGGCCAGGTGAGGGTTGGAACCGACCTGTTTGTATCTCTATGGGGCAGCTCCGCTTTCTGGTGTGCTATTCTTCCTATAGGCATTCAGTTAAATCAGGCAGTTGAACTTTCTAGCACGCTATTCGTCCTATAGCAATACAATGCAATGTGTGCCTTCAAGTCAGTCCTGACTCCTGGCGACCCAGAAGCTCCTGGGTTTTCTTGGCAGTGTCACCGGAAGTAGATTGCCAGGCCTTTCTTCCTATAGACATTCAAGTAAATCCATGACAATGCCTAAATCATTTTCCTGGGTGGTGGTTCCTAATGTGGAACCTTGCATCGTGTAACCATAGTTTGGATTGTTCTTTCCTAGGTGCATAATTTTGCACTTGTCCACATTAAATTTCATCTGCCATTTGAATATCCAGTCTTCCAATTTATCCAGGTCCTCTTGCAATTTTTCACAATCCTCTTGGGTTTTAACAACTCTGAATAATTTTGTGTCATCTGCAAATTTGATCACCTCACTTGTTATTCCCATTTCCAAGTAATTTATGAATATGTTAAAAAGCAGTGGACCCAGCACAGATCCCTGCAGTACTCCACTATTTACTTTTCTCCATTGAGAAAATTGGCCATTTAGCCCTACTCTCTGCCTTATTTATTTATTTATTTGTGCACTTTTCTATACCGCCCCTTCCAGAGATCAGGGGCGGTTTACAGAGAACATGGTAAACATCAATTACATAGAACATTTTTGAGCACATAATAACTATTTTACAGAGAAAATATTAACTATTTTATATAGATTGAGCCTTCTATCTTTTAACCAGTTTCTGATCCACAATACGACACTGCCTCCAATCCCATGACTTTTTAATTTCACCAAGAGTCTCTCATCCTAAGCGCATTGACCTTCCAGGACTGTAAATCCTTCCTTACGGTCGCCAGTTGTTTTCCATAATTAACAGAGTATAGGCTGGACAAATTGGTGGGGATGATGACCCCCAAATGCTTGAACTGGTTGACCACCGAGAACCCCGCCAGCCCACTCACTGCCTGGGTCCGGCATGACATAAGCTCCCTTATAAATTTGCCTCCTATATATGTAGCTGAATGTGCAAATTCCACTATATATGAAATGCTAAACAAAGAACAGGAAGGGCAGGGTTGAGGATTTCCAGGGGTGGATCCGCAATTCCATATAAATAGAAAACATATAGGTGTCAATATCTGGCCCCTATGGGATCTATTCTGACCTGCGTTTAGCTGGGATATACGTCTCAGTCAGACATTTAGTCCCCACTAAGCAGCCGGGTTATATTCCTGCCAAAGAGCTCCCTGCACGTATAGTAGAGATGTGCGGGGAACTCTGTATGAGGGCAGGAGGGGGCAGGCTGAGGGAGGAGCGAGAGTGGGTCAGAGCCGTGATCTCCAACCCAGACGTACAGGGCCTTTTACGGCGACAGCCCTGTACATCCAGGCATGGCCAGTTAGACGGTGGACTTATTCCACCTCGAAAGTAGAATACGTCCTCCCAACATCAGAGGCCAGCCACCCCAGACAGCAGTGAGATGGGCAGGGGGTTCCCTGCAACCTGATCCTGGCCTTGGCAGGCCCGATCAGGGATTGGGGGTTGGGCAGTGGGGAAAAGGGCACTTTGGTGTTGTGCAGGCAATCGGGGCTCCTGCATGGAGTCACGGTGCCATGGCACGGGACGCCACTGCACTACAGCTCCATGCAGGATCCGAGACTGAGCTAGCAGGGGAATCTGTGAGGCATATAGCAGGATGGCAACAGGGCACGTCTGGGCTGTCCAGGCCCTGTTCCCAGATTCTGCTCCCATGGGAGCAGAATCGGGTGCATATCCCAGCCATCCAGATTTTGGACATCCGGATGGCCCGGACGTGCCCCAAATGGAATTGGCCTCTAAGGCCCTCATTCTCAAACGCGGGTTACAGGGATGCATGTCCCACTGGGATGTGCAGCCCTGCAATCTGCCTAGACCCCATTTCCCCACCGGCTCTCCCCATATATCTTTTGCTTCAGGATGAGGAGAACCAGCAGGGGGCAGAGTGGGGGTGGGCCATTCTGCTGGGTTGTGCTGCTTATACCCCCTCAGAGGTGGTATAAGCAGCATTTTATGGCCAATTGTGGCAGGGGAGCCACCCCCGGGGCAGGAGCCAGGGCCAGGTGCGGAGGGGTCCCCACAGCCCGATCCAGGCCATAGGAGGCCAGCCTTGGGTCAGGCAGTGGGGAAACAAGGGGCCAGGAATGTGGAAGTTTGGGGCATCTGTGGGGTGGACGTCCCTGCAGGCAGAGAGGACATGCTGGGCTGTCCTTGGGCCCGATTCTGGCTCGTTTCCGCAGACCAGAATCGGGTCTTAATGGCCCTGTCTTCAGCGGGGATGTCTGGACGGCCCAGACGTCCCCCTCCCTGAATGGAGCTCCACATATATAGCTATGCATTTGGTTTGGACATGGGAAGAAACAAGCGTAAGTTGGGCCTTCTGAGCCAAACATATAAACTAAAGATATAGCACTGATATTCGGAGCCTGATAGGGCCCGATTCCGTCCCGCATGTAGATCCCCTCTGTGCATCCGGTCTGAACCGGATGCACAAAGAGGATCGCGATTCTGATCCCATGAGGCACGTCTAGCCCCGCTGGATCAGAATCACAAACAGTCATGTATGTGTAGGCTGGGACTGCGATTCAGTCCAGCCTGCACATACATGAAAAACCCGACTAACTCAGTCAGGGCTTTTAAAAGGAGCCGCGGCACCATGGTGTCCGGTTGCCATGGCACTGTGGCTCCATTTAAAAGCCGTGATGCCAGCCGCTGGCCAAAACTGCCTATTCCCCACAGCCTAACCCCCGATCTGGCTTCCTAAGGCCAGGGTCGGGCTACGGGGAATGTCCCCTGGTAAGCCCTGGCCCATCCGTGCTCCGAGCACACAACTTAAATACGTCCAGGGAAGTTATTCCACCTCGGAGGTGGAATAACTTCCCCACACATATCGTTGGCACCAGACATACAGGGCCGACATTAGAATCGGCCCTGTAAGTCCAGGGCCGGTGACCGCCCAGACTCCTCCCCCAAGATACCCCTTCCCTGCCCCCATCTACCTTCACCGCACAACCGGCAGGGAAGTTAGTCGGGGCTGGGTGAAGGCACAAATTGCGGGGATGGACGTCCCATCGGGCCATCCATCCCCGCTATTCATAGCACAAAATAACCCCATACCTTATATGTAGCAACGCTGATATTCAGTGCTTCTAGGTACAATATATTTATACGGATTATTTATATTCCTATATTCAGTGGCTCTAGTTATAGTCAATGCCGCTGAACATAAGAATAATTTGAAACATCCAAATTAGATGTTTCAAATTATTCCTCGGATGTTTTATGAATGCTGACCCAATTATTAACTAAGGGCTCCTTTTGCTAAACCCTGTTAAGGATGCGCACCTAACGCATGTTTTTAATGCACAGTGCATGCACAACCTCCATGGTTACCAACTGGACAGTGAGCTGCAGTTAACATTCGGACACAAGCGCCAATGTACGCTCCATTAATGCAGGTTCATCCAATGGCTTCTAAAGAGATGCATCAGGTGCACTCGCGCAAATTGCCACATTGTCATTGAGCATACCGCAATTGCCCTTGCTCTAGTGACAATGTGCTCTCCATGTCTACTTGCCCATTCCCCACCTCACCACGCAATGGTTTATTAATGTGCATTTTACAGCAGAGCCACTGGCTTGCCGGCACCTTAGCGTTCCTAGCTACCAGTTGCCGCACTTTGAAACGCACATTAACCAGTTAGCAAGCTTTAATAAAAGGGGTCCTATGCACAATTATTAATTAACTACCTAAGATATGAGAAAAGCGTGTCTCTCAATTGAGCTCCATGCTGAAAAAGTTAAAAATAGCATAACAATGTTAAGGCCATTATTTAGAAATACTATTTCTTTGGGGTAAAAACATCAAAACAATATAAACTCAAAACAGCGTCATGGTATTCTGAGCTAATGAAGCCTCCTTCATGTTTATAGCTCATTAGAGTTGCAGAAATATCAATCATCTTGAATACGAAAAGAGCTTCATTACAGGAGACAGCATTTTGCATTCACCATGGCAAGCTAAGGCGCCAAACTTTTGGAAGAATTTATTTTTGTCTTGGAGAGGTAAAAACACCACTACTTTCTGTATTAATAATGGAGCTGTCATTTCAGTAAAAAGGGCTCGTTTCTACTTGAGATGGTATCACTCATCTGAAAAATTGGGATTAGTTAATCGGAATGTGACATATGCCTCAGAGATCTGATTACATAATATGAGGCACAAAAACCCCGCAAAAGCAACTGTACTGTCTGTTTAATCATGGTCGCATTAAAGATATCCTCCTACCATCAAAACTATACTTTGCATTAGAAGGGATGAAGACAGTTAAATGTGGGAAATGGAAAACAAGCTGAGCTGAAATTGTATTATTTCCTTTCATTCATACAGTACATTCAGGGTGCATTAATCAAAATCCTTTGGTTCATCAAAGCAGTGTAGTTCGACGTGAATTCAACTTGCAGCCTTCGGAGTTCCTTTCATAAAAGAAAATTCCCTGCGCTTAAAACAGGAGGAAGAATGTGATCTCTTTAGAAGTGAGCCCACAGCATACTGTAAACTCTGTTTGGAGACTGAAAGGCTTTGGGAAATCGTTATGCAGTACTATAGAAAGCCCAGTTTTCCCAGGGTTTTCTTCTAGTACTTGATAATGAGGCTGTTCTTATGCTGCAGGAATTCCTGCCCCAGTGAATGGGCTACAAAGAATTTTTGGCTGCCAGCTGCCATCCTTCACACTGTGACCTTGTCAGATCATTAATGTGCTTTGGTTTCCCAATTAAACCATCCTGTTTCAGCCCAGGTAACACTATCAGCAATGCAATGGCTGGAACCAGGTAAAAGGTGGCAGGAAACATTTTAGAAGCAGAGAAGCCAGGAGATGAATTGGTTTCCTTTTAGATGAATCTTTTATGGATCAGCAGATTTATTCAGAGTTATTTAAAAAGCAGTTAACTTTCCATTAGCAGCAAACTGTGATCTGTCAGCAGTAAGATCCCATGAAGTCATTTATTCTAGAACGTGAAGACACTGCAGAGAGAAATGCAGTCTTCATTTCTGGCAGTTAGGTACACAAAATAGTAAGGAGAAGCAAGGGGGCTTAACTTATCTTTTGAACTATAAAATGAGGTATGTGCTTTGCGGTCCTGGAAGGGTATTCTCATTTCTCCATGGACAAGCATCTGGGGAATAGAGCAATGCTTGACCCTTAAAGCACCCCCAGTGAGAGAACAACTCATCCTCCATGGTATCGTAGGAGCCATGCCAGACTCCAAGGGTCCATGACCAGATAGTATATTCACCCTTAAAGCACCCCCAGTGAGAGAACACCACATCCTCCTTGGTATCATAGGAGCCGTGCCAGACTCCAAGGGTCCATGACCAGATAGAATATTCACCCTTAAAGCACCCCCAGTGAGAGAACACCTCATCTTCCTTGGTATCGTAGGAGCCATGCCAGACTCCAAAGGTCCATGACCAGATAGTATATTCACCCTTAAAGATTCCGGTGGCATCAGCCAATATTGATGAAGGCCTCATGTCTTTGTTCATGGCAGCCCTCGAGGAGCACTTAGCCAGAGAATGTAGGAATAGCTTATGCACATGATGTGCGTGCGGGAGATACCAACTCCCTCCAACTCTTCCCTTGCCTTAGCATTGTGCCATCGAGCTGATACTTGAGACTCTACAACTCCCTGTGGGATATGGGTCATCAAGACTCTGAAATGCCTCTACACTGACTGATGCCAGGCTGATATTGCTATCGAGTGCATCAGTGGAGGGTCAATCCCTGAGGAGTTGAAGCTGTTTGGTGCACTGTGACTCCCAGAGGAGATCTGATTCTGCTCCGGAATGGAAACTGGTTCAGTGAGAGAGTCAGACGTCCATGGAGTACCTTTCTGCATCTGAGTCTGAGCGTTCATGTGTAACCAACTATGACTGAGTATTTCTTGGAGGAGAAGTCCCCAGAGCTACAGTTCTCTCCTCATTAGCATTATAGATCTTCTCTTAAAAATATGTCCTCTCATGATTTTGCCCCGGATCATGATGCAGGCAATTCCATTTAAGTTAGACATGGAGGAGAAACCAAGGGCCAAAGAACTGGAGATCCTCCAGTATGCAGATCCCGTTAAGGAAGTGATGACAGTGCCCATGCACCACACCGTTAAAAGGCTGCAGATGAGAATGTGGGAAATCCCCCTCTGTGTCTCCTGTCAGTAAAAGGTTGACTCCCGGATTCAAGAAGCTCCAGCTGCTGCATCATTCCATTTTGGCTGAATCTACTCTCAAAAGGGCTAGGGATTCTAAATCACACTCCTCAACACCCGCAGGGAGAGAGCCTCAGACCCTCAGCTTTTTTGGCAGAATACTATGATAACACCTGCTCACCTCCTGCATGGTGTCCTACCAGCCAGGTCTGGTGCTACCATTAGGCAAACTAGGTAGTTGCTTAGAGTGCTGGCCCTCCAGGGGTGCCTATTGCCACCACTGTCATCCCTCTCAGGACCTGCAGTGACAGCAATGGTTGCAGACAGGAAGTCAGCATCGGGTGTCAGAGGGGGTGGAAGCAAACAGCCCCGCAGCACCAAAGTTCTAAGGTAAGCACTGTGGGGCTGTTTGTGGCCATTGCTGCTGCTGCAGGACCCAGAGAGGGGTGGCAGCATGGCAGCAATGGGTGTCACAGGGGGGTGGGGGCACTAGGGATGAGGTTCACCTAGGGTGCCTCATCTCCATGCACAACCTAGGAATTCACAGACCATCTCCCTTCAGAGAAGGTTGTGAGATTGTGCTCTCTAGTGGGTCATGGAAAGGAGTGCAGAAACCACATGATCTGAGCAATCTATGATATTTTTGAAATGGTATCAGCAGAATCTGCAATGAGTACTGGTGCCTGGAGACTCTCACTGCTCTAAGCCTTAGACATGCAGACCATTGTGCAGGAACAGCTCACTGACATGCTGTACCATGAAGAGAATCTCTTAAGAAACAAAGTTCAGGAAGCTGCTACCATGATTAATTACACAGGTACACTAAAAAAAATTTTTTTAAACTGCTTCTAATGTTTCGATTGATTTTTACGTTTTTTGGTGCGCTGAATCCAAATCTGGTAACCAATTTGCTCCATCACGTACAGATTTTTTGCTACATTGGGTTAGCAGTTTGAGGTGAACGTTTCAGATTGAGTGCGATCGAGATAAACGTTTCTTGGATGAATTCTTTATACTAATTGTTTAGTAGTTATTCAAATAAGAATAAAGAAAATTGTAACAAGGCAGCACATAAGAATAGAGTAATGTCAACAAAACACACTGTGATGGTAGCAAAATTGTCTGCACTTAAAACAGCCACATACATGTGCACAAACATTGAGCATATAAGAGCGAGGTTAGACACAAAGCAAAGCAAAGAAATGTGCAAAAAATGTTGTACAGGTATGTATGTAAGAATAGAAAACGCAAACCGCACCATTGCAATACATGAAGACAAACACCCGATGGTGTGAAAATAAAATTCTAATAAATGAGATCCGACACTGTGGTAATAACTAGCAAATTTTTATTTCAAAGTTTAATAAAAACACGATATTTGTCAACACAGTTTAGATTTTAAAGTCATTCTTGAGTCAATCAATCTCTTGGTGGGCCCGTTTCTTCTTCCCCCGAATGTTTCTTTTGGTGCGCTGCTTGGCGTATTTTTCATCTGGGGTTTCCCGCAGCAGCAACCAGCAGAAATCAGCCATCATAGTGGTGTTCCATCTTCCTTGGTACCTTCTCTCTGCGTCCTTGATGTCCTGGTGAAACCTTTCACCTTGTTCTTCACTGTACGCCCCCAAGTTTTCGGGAAAGTAGTTCACATGGGAGTGCAAGAAATGGACTTTCAGGCTCATGTTACAGCCTTGTTCTTTGAAGGCATTGAGCATCCTGGCAACAATATCCTTATAGTTCTCATCCCGCCTGTTCCCCAAGAATTTGAGAACAACATCCTTGAAGGAATCCCAGGCTTCTTTTTCCTTCTCAGACATCGTTTCAGCGAATGCTCCATCTGAAATGAGTTTCCTTATATCAGGGCCAACAAACACTCCTTCCTTTAGCTTTGCTTCAGAAAGTCGGGGGAACTTTGAGCAAAGGTACCGAAAGCACTCACCATCTTTTGGAAGGGACTTGATGAATTGCTTAATGAGACCCAACTTAATGTGGAGAGGTGGTAATAGAATTTTATCACGAGGTAACAAGCTCTCATGAAGAACATTTTTCTCACCGGGTCTCAAATACTTCCGAATTGGCCAGTCTTTTTTCCCCCAGTGTAGGTCGCGGGCCCGGCTATCCCACAAGCAAAGGAAGCAGGGATATTTGGTGAAACCGGATTGCTCCCCTAATAGCATGGATAGAATTTTAAAGTCTCCACAAATCATCCACTTATGCTCATCATAACGAATCTTCTGAAGAATCAGGGCCAAATTCTCATATTTTTCTTGGAGAATAACAGAGTGAGCAATAGGGACTGAAGCGAATGTGTTGCCATTATGAAGAAGAACACCTTTTATGCTGTCTTTTGATGAATCAATGAACAGCCGCCATTCAGCAGGATCATACTTGAGTTTAAACTTTTCCATCACTCCGTATATATCGTTGCAAAATACCAAATCTTCCTCTTTGCTGAAATACTTCAAAAATTGTGTCTCGCGGTTGCGGTACCAATAAAAAGTTGTTCCTGGTGACAATAGATTTTTCTGTTTAAGCCGAGAACCTAGCAGTTGGGCAGCATCTTTTGGGAGTCCTAAATCCCGGACTAAATCATTCAATTCAGCTTGAGAGAAACGTTCAGGTTTCGGATCTGGTTCAGTTTCAAACTCGGAAGTACTGGACTCATCGGGAAAAGCCATCTGATGAGTCTCATCATGATCAGAACCGTCCACACAAATATGATCCAAAGATTTTGGTGGTTCAGGCACAGGTACTTCGTTGCTATGAGGCATAGGCCTAATTGCTGAGGGAAGGTTGGGGTAACTTATTACGTTCTTATTTTTTAAGTTGTATCCCTTCACAATGCAAGAGCAAAAATAGCAGTCACTGCTGTGGTCTCTTTGTTCATGCCACATCATAGGTATTCTGAAACGAAATGCTTGTTTTTTACCTTTCATCCATAAGCGTAGATCTTCCTCACATGTCTTGCACACTTTGTGAGGAGCCCACGGTTTGTCTTGATCGCCTAACTTCAAACCGAAATAGGCGAAATATACTTTTTTAATAAATGCAGAAATGTTCCTCTGCCGCTTTTTCACGGTATATTCCCCACAAATAAAACAAAAACTGTCCGGAGAGTTGACGCAACCTCTGGCTCTGTGAGCCATCACAAATACACAGCACTGCAAACTACAACTGTAGTGAACCACTTCGGAATAAAGCTGGATTACGACTGAGCAAACAAAAGGTAATAATGAACTTGCAAGAAACTGAAATTTGACAGGAACGTTCATGTCGCAACCACCGTGTTTGAGCGAGCGAGCGAACGAGGCGAGGCGAACAGGAAAGAACATGCGCCAGAGCGAGTACTGGATTTAGCCCCCCGCCTCCCAATTGTCCTGTTAATGTATAAAATGAATACAAAACACTCTAAAATATCATGAGGGAGTGTTTCTAGTTAGTTAACCATTACAACCTCTATTTTGGGCCAAGAAAATAAACTGCAGTCGGCTAAAAAGAAATTATGTGAACATTCCTTATATGGGTAAGAAATCTAATTTTGCAAGAAAACGTGACGTGATGGAACATTTTGGCTATTTTTCCTGGATTCAGCACCCCAAAATCTATAGGAATCAGTTGCAAAACTGGAGGCAGTTTTTTGGTAGTGTACCTGTGTTATCATAGTGACACTTTGAGAACCATCTCCAGAACCACTGCCGACCTGGCCTCCTCTTATTCTCAGAGGCATAGATACCCTCCTCTCTCATACTCTTCCCAAACAAAACAGATCTCTTGCTCCCAACTAAGACAAAAGAGGGGTCAGAAGTTCCAGCTGACTCCCCAGCTAAAACTAGAAATGAGGTTTTGACTAGCTCTTCGAGAACATAGTCGATCTTCTTGGACCCCAGTTGGACATCCTTCCAGCAGACAAATGGCCCCTAATCACCTCTGACAGTTGGGTGTTGAAGATAAACTGTTAGAGAAACTGATTACATCTTTTCAAAATTCTCCCAAATTGCCCACCAATACTCAATTTTCTAGTCTCTCCTCAGCAGGAGTTAGTTCTAAAGAAAATTTCTGTCTTTTTCATGGCAAATGCCATCAAGTTCATGTCACCTGGACAGGAAGGGTAGGGATTTTGCTTGAGGTAATTCCTGGTGTCAGAGAAGATGGGGGATTCCATACCATCCTAGACCTGAGAGACTTGAATACCTTTCTAGTAAGAAAAAAGTTCAAGATGCTTTCTCAGCCTCCTACTCCCTTACCTTCAGAAAGGAGATTGGCTATGTTTCTTGGCTACAGGATGCCTATACCCACATCCAGATATATCCCAGTCACAAGAAGCATCTCAGTCATTGTAGGGAAACACTACTTCCAGTATTTCACACTTCTTTTTGGCCTCAGGTCTGCTCCTCATATATTCACCAAGTGCCTAGCATTTCTATGCAGAGCAGGAGTGCATTTGCTTTTGTTCTTGGATGATTGGCTAATATAGGGTGCCACTCAGGATGGAGTTCAACAAACCATAAGCATCACCATCTGGGTGCAGGAACTACTACGGGTCATCATAAATTACTCAAAATCCCAATTGAATGCTACCTACTAATTGAATTCACTGGAGCCCTTCTAGAAATGAGTCTGGTGAAAGCCTTCTTGCCTCCAGATCAGTTCACCTGCTTGATGCAGCAGATGAAGGAGGTTCAAATGAGTCAGCAGATCTTGAAGAGAACCATGTTGAAAATGTTACTGATTGTGCTCTTTTGGCTCACACAGCTATGATTTCCTCTTTTTCAAGACCTATCCATCCAGAAACCCAAGCCTCTGTTTGACTCTCCAACTCTAATTTTTCAGGATCAGTTCAGATATCTACATCCCAATATCAAGTCCCTAGCCCTCACAGCTTGAATGTTGAGAAGTTAGGGACCAATATTTGAAAGGCATTTACACAGTTTACAGCCCTATAAACTATACAAATGCCACTCAGTGGAATATTCAATGGTTAGTGCCATTGAATATCGCCAATCTTCTCCCCTACACACCCTGGTGCAAACCACTTAGCATCAGAGCGTGTCGTGGGTGTTCCAGGGCGTGTTGTGGTTGATGACAGAAGGGACCCGGGTAGCGGAGATATTGCACCACTACCCGGGTAGCTTCTACAAGTAAAAGATAGGCGCTGCAAAACCTGGCCAATCTTTATCCATAGAAACTATCCAGACAGCAGTGCAATATTTCTGTTACCCGGTTAGCCTCTGCGGCTTCCGGGCATGTGCAGCAACCCCAGATATTCAATGCCGAGGCCACATATGGGCCCAGTATTGAATATCCAGGGTTAGAGGATGGCAGCGACGGCTAGGCGCTGTACTTGGGCCTAGTCATCCTAACTCAATACTGGGCCCTTAGAACTCGGTTTGTTGAACCTGTGAATTAGAGGGGTCGATGTCATCTTGGCTTCTAGTAGTTTCTATTAGAAGGTCCTATGCATTCAAGAGCCAAAGGTTTGTGGTCTGATGTGATGGCCTTTGATCCATCCCCCTGTTAAACCAAAAAATGCTTGAAATACCTTCTAACCTCTCACTGTCTGATTTGAAAACCAACTTTGTAAGGGTTCACCTCAGTGCAATTGGCACTTATCACCTTGTAGAAGAGAAACCCATCTCTTTACAGCCTTTAGTTGTTAGCTTCATGCACGGTTTCCTCCTATTGAAGATTTCTCTGAAGCCACTAGTTGTATCATGGAATCTCAATGTAGTTTTATCCCAGCTGTTGAAAGCTCCTTTTGAGCCTCTAAATACCTCTAAATGCTGACGTTCCTGACTTAGGTCTTGTTTTTGATGGCAGTTTCTTCAGCACACAGAGTTAGTGAGCTCCAGACTCTAGTAGTGAATCCATACTACACTAGTTTTTTCCACAATAGAGTGGTGCTGTATACTCATTCTAAATTCCTTCCTAGAGAGCTTTAAAATAGATTTGCTAGGGATGGGTGAAAAAAGCCCCCAGGTAAGTGAAAGCCCTCAGGGTAAATAAAACATTAAATACCTCTGTAGAACCCTCACTTGGTTTGCAGCTTGTCAGGCTGTGACGGCTTGTGTGTATCAGTGATGCTCAGAGCTAAGCTATCTGCAGCTTAACTACTGGTAGGATCTCCCAAGATGGACAGGTCTCAGCCGAGGTGCCAGACCAAGACAAACCACCCATCTGGGCAGCAGCATAATGGGATGGTGTTGGCAGTGGAGGATCACATTTCTGTGACAAAGACAACAACACTAGAATTACCTACACGGAAGAAAGGCCTAGCAATCTACTTCTGTATCTTGCCACGAAAACCCAATGGATAGTCACAACAAAACCAATTGCACTATAGTGCTGGAAGATGAGATCCCTAGGTAACAAGGCACTTAACTGGCTAAGGGGGATTAACTGAAGACCTCTCAGAGTAAAGCCAGCATTTATGATGTGGTTGGACCAAAGCCTTTGGGATGTCTGATGGCTGATGTAACTGTGCATGAAATGAGAGTCAGGAGCTGCAAAGATGTTTTAGATATTGGGACATGGAATATATGAAGCATGAACCAAGGGAAGTTGGAGGAGGTCAAGAATGAAATGGAAAGTGTACAACTCGATCTGTTGGGTGTCAACAAACTGAAATGGACTGGCATCGGGCACTTTGCATCTGATGATCACATGATCTACTATGCCAGAAATGAAAGATGGAGAAGAAATTGAAATAGTTGCAACTTTAACCTACTTGGATCAGCAATCAATAAAGAAAGGACAAGCAATTAAGAAATCTGATGACACATTGTTCTTGAGAATCTTGCCTAGGTCCTTCATAGCCATTCTGCCAAGAGCAGAGATGTCTCTCTCCATATGAAGATTCAACTTGTCCAAGCCATGATATTTTCAATAACATCATATGGATGTGAAAGTTGGACAGTAAAAAATATAGACAGAAAGAAAACTGATGCGTTTGAATTATGGTGCTGGCAACAAATACTGTGTACACCATGGAATGCCCGAAGACCAAACCAGTCAGTACTAGAGATCAAAACAAAGATTTCCTTAGAAGCTCAGATGACAAGATTTAGATTCTCATACTTTGGACATATCATGCGAAGAGAGAGATCATTAGAGAAAGACATCATGTTTGGCAAGGTTGAAGGTCAACATAAAAGAGGAAGGCCAGCAATGAGATGGATTGATACAATAACAATACCTATGAGTGCCACTTTATCAACAATGAGCTGCCTGACTGAAGACCGAACACAGTTTAGGTCAACTATCCAGAGGGTCACCATGAGTTATGTAGGGCTCGTACCTGTTCAGAAACTAATGTCTGAACCAATAGAATGGCTTCCTGTTACAAGATGGGGCCTGCTCTGAACCAAAGCCTGAACCATGAGGTCTGCTCTGAACCAAAGACTGAATTAATCAAGCAATTCAGCCAGTTTATGATACTTCACAGTAAAAATATTTTTCCAGCTATTTGCAGAAGAACATTGCTGAGACCTTCATTGTGCTAGCATGTCCAACAATGTATGAACTAGCACCTCAGCAACTTTAGGATGATTGAGCTTTGTTTGCAGAAGGGCCATCTATTAGCTGTTACCGGATTTGCTGAAGATGACATACAGGGTTGAGTCCAGCCAATCATCAGGTCTTCAGGACAAAGAATTATACAGCTGTACACTGGAACCCAGAACTCAGAACGAGAAAGAACTCAGAAAGAAAAGGTTAGGGCTAGCTTAGACAGACAGATAATTTACTGTACATCAGAGTGCATGCGAATCAGTGACATTGGTTTCTAAAACAGATTAGATCTCTTGGTAATTGTAACATATGGCTGAATAACATACTACCTCAGAAAACTAATTTATTCTAATATTTCCTCTATTTTTGCTATCAGAAATAAAGTCTAATTTTCATATAAACAGGGCTGGTTCTTGTTTTATCGCATGGTTGTTCGCCAGATGGTCCTATGAAATCCTGGAAAAAGGAGTGTTGATAGACCACGTTGTCATCTACTTTGAAACCATATGTAGATGTTTTACATACATGTTTTTGATACAAGCAGTCGGCGATATAGCCAAGTTTACTTTCTTGTTGTAATACAGAGCGTTTCTAATATTTTGTAATACTTACTCTGTGAAACACGGACCAATTTGCAAGTTTATACATGTGTATACATCTGCTACTGATAATATCTCCTACACTGAACAACAACAACCACCTCTGTAGAAATGGGTAAAAGGGGCAACTTCAGGAAATTGGTGTGCGTAAATGCCTGAAGCATGGTAAATTAGATCCCTGATGATGAGGCTTTAATAGAAGAGGCCGACTTTGATTTAGTGGTGGTTATGAAGACATGGTTCACCGACAGTCATGATTGGAATGTAATTATATCAAGCTATATTTTATTTAGGAAGGACAAGGAATGAAGAAGGGGAGGAGAAGTAGCACTATATGTAAAAAATAATATTAAAGCTATAGAATTACAGGGCCTAAAAGGGATCAAGGAGGCACTGTGGGTTAAACTAGAAAGAGGGAAAGGGAAATCCATTTGCATTGGTGTAATATACAGATTCTCCTTCACAGGGAGAAGTGGACAGAGATTTAATAGAAAACATATGCAGTATTTGTATTTATTTATTTTATTTTATTTAACATTTCTTATATACTGCCTTTCATATCATCAAGGCGGTTTACATTGAACAAACAAAAATTACATTGAACAGGGCATTATAACTTGGAGATAACTATTTTACAGGGAACATGGGCAATGGAGGGTTAAGTGGCTTGCCCAAGACCACAAGGAGCACATGTGGGACTAGAAACCCCAGTCCTTCCGGCCCAAGGTTGCTGTCCTCTGGTGGGATTTGAACCCTGACCTTAGGTAACTTTTGCCATGAAAGGAGAAGTGCTACTGATAGGTGATTTCAATATGCTTGATGTTCTTTGGCACATCCATACTGTGGTGTGATCTAGAAGTAAGGAGATTCTGGATTCTCTACAGGGAGAACTATTCTGGCAACTGGTAACCAAACCCACATGTGAAGGGGACATACTGGAATTGGTGCCTACTAATGGGGAGAATGTTTCTGATGTTACAGTATAGTGGGAGATCATCTTGCATCCAGTGATTAACAGATGGTGTGGTTCAGTATTAGGACTAGGGCTGATAAAATCCATTCAAAAGCAAGGATCTTAGATTTTAGGAAAACATACTTGCCAAGATGTGGCTTACCTCAAAGAGTCGTTAGCAGGATGGGAACAGCAGGGAGATGTAGATAAGCAATGAGCAAACTGAAAGGGAATATTTTAAAGGCAACAAATCTTTTTATTCGAAAAGTAAATAAATATAAAAGGAAAAGGAGACCACTATAATTCTCAAAATAAGTAGCTGAAAAGGTGAAGAAAAAGAGGGTGGCCTTCATAAAATATTTTATTTATTTATTTAAACATATTTATATTCCGCATTATCCTTGAATCGAAGCAGATTTCACTGCAAATCAATCAAGTAGGGTAGTGCAGGGGTGTCGGCATGCAGTGGTTATGCAGGTAGTGTTTGTGAGTGTGTGGATAGGTAAATCTTGATTTGGGGTGCAATATATACAGGTTGAGCTATCTAAATTGGGCTATATACATTTTATTGAGAGTAGTAGGATGTTTTTATGTTGTGGATGTCATGTCTTGTGTATAAGAGATCACAGAGAGAGGAAGACAAGCGTCAATATTTGGAAAAACTTAGAGAAGCTAGGAAAGTAGTCAGGAAAGCAAAGATACAAAAAGAAAAAGAAATAGCCAATGCAATAAAATGGGGTGACAAGACATTTTTCAGATATGTTAGTGAGAGGAGGAAGTGCTAAAGTGGTATTGTCAGACTCAAGGGTGAAGGGGAGGAATATGTAGAAGCTGATGAGGATAAAGCAAAATTGTTTAACAAATATTTTTGTTCTGTGTTCAGAACCTTAGAAAACACCCACAAATAGGCACAGAAGTGAAAGGGATCTTAAATGATTTTCAGAGGACTATGTTCATGAGGAACTAGCTAAACTAAAAGCAGATAAAGCAATGGGATTGGATGAGATACATCCAAGAATAATGAAGGAACTTGGGGACATTCTAGCGGCATCACTGACTGACCTTTTCAATGCTTCTTTAGAGTCAGAAGTGGTCCCAGAAGACTGGAGAAAGGCACATGTGGTCCCTTTACAAAAGCAGGTTAGTTTGACCTCTGTGGTGAGTAAATGAATGGAAACACTATTAAAACAGAGGATAGTGAGGTTGCTGGGGTCCAGTGGATTGCAGATCCAAGGCAGCATGGGTTTACCAGAGGCAGGTCTTGTCAGACAAATCTGTTTGATTTCCTTGACTGGGTGACCAGAGTGTTGGACCAAGGGAGAGCCCAAGATGTGGTGTACTTAGATTCAGTAAAGCCTTTGACACCGTTCTGCACAAGCGATGTATAAATAAATTGAGCACCCTAGGGATGGACCCTACAGTGACTGACTGGGTTAGAAATTGGTCTCAGCAGCAGGGGGAGTGGTCTAATCAAGATGGCTGTTGGAGTGAACGTCGAGTAAGATCATGCTGAAACGGAAGGGCAAGTTGAGGGTGTACCCGCCCGAGACCGTCAGCGGCCTCATGGTTCGGTTCGTTCATTTGTCTGAAGGAATGATCCAGGAGATTAGAGCCAGGCATGGAGACTCGCAAGAAGAGGCAATTTCTCCAGAGAGCCTGGACACCACTCTCTCCTGGTGCAAGGTCCATGCCGCAGCCTCTGGCGTCTTCTCCTCTCGCCTCTCAGGCTTCTCCAGCGTGCGATCCGGAATGCGGTGTCTCCGCTGGGGCGTGGCGGGAAGCAGAAGAGGTAGTTGTGGAGAGTGTGAGCAAGGGCGTCGGAGAGGTTTTGCCGGCAGAAGGTTCCCGACAACTAGATCTGCAAGCCCCGTCTCAAATTGTGAGTTGAGGAGTGGAGGAGTGGCCTAGTGGTTGGGGCAAGGTACTTCAGGCCGGAAGTTCAGGGGTTCAAATCCCACTAGAGAACAGCAACCTTGGGCCAGAAGGACTGGGGTTTCTAGTCCCACAGGTGCTCCTTGTGGTTTTGGGCAAGCCACTTAACCCTCCATAGCCCATGTTCCCTGTAAAATAGTTATCTCCAAGTTATAATGCCCTGTTCAATGTAATTTCAGTTTGTTCAATGTAAACCACACTGATGCAGAATAGCGCGGTATATAAGAGAATGTAAATAAATAAATAAGTTACAGGTACTCTATCTCCTGCTGAAGTCCCGATTTCTTCTTTTGAATTAACTCATCCTAAGACAATAACTTTAGATACAATATGGGATGCAATTGTTATGTTATCTGCTGCAATCGCTACCCAGGTTGCTGGGTCCTCGGCGAGAGTGTGCCAGATTGAAGAGAAAGTACAGAGTTCTTGCTCTGATGTGGATCATCTTAAAGTGCAAGTTCAAGAAACACGTCAAAAGTTAGTCTCTTTCTGAGATTAACATGGCCCTTGTCAAGGATAATAATTTTCTTTGTGTAAAGATAGAAGGTCCAGAGAATGCTGCAAGATCTGCAAATTTGAGAGTTTTGAACGTTCCTATTATACCTGGAACTACTCCGTTGGAACTCTTTAAGAAGTATCTACTTGAGGTTTTGGCAGTCCCTAATGAATTTATGCCACCTATTTGGAAGGTTTTCTATTTACCTCAATCAAAAAAGAAGCCAGGATCTACTATGAATTACGTGACCACAGATATATTAAATGTTTCGGATTTGTTACTGTCTCCATCTGAAAGTTCTATCAAACTCTCAACCTTGTTAGTTTCCCTCGCTTTGGTCTCCGACAGGGAATGGCTGCTAAAGTTATTCTTTAAGAAGCGTTTTTCCTTATTTTATGATGTAAAAGTTTCTATGCTTCCTGATTTTAGCAGGGACTCTCAGAAAAGGCTCAGACAGTTCCTATTGTTAAAGTATGGGATATTGCAGATTGGGGGGGGACGACATATCATTTACGATTTCCATGTAAATGTGTTGTGGTTATATAATTCCAAGAAATTTATATTTTACCAGCCTGAAGCACTTTCTGCTTTTATTAGTTCTCGGATGCCCCCAGTTATGCTTTCAGCTGTTGGTTGAAGTACCTTGTTAATTGGTTAGATTCCTTTACCAAGGCCATTTTGTTTTTCCTCTTTGAATTTACTCTTTGGGATAATCATGGTGGTTTCCTCATACACCATGTGTTTTGTCTCTTCACTCTCCCCCCTTATGTGCACTATAGGTGGACCTCTATGTTCTTATTTTCCTGTATTATTATTTGATGATGTGATATTGCTGGATGGTACCTCCTTTTCTGACAAGCATGTTTGCTTGAGTTATATTGTAAAATTTATAAATATTAAATAAAAAAAAAAAAGAAATTGGTTGAGTGGGAGGTAACAAAGTGTACAGGTAAATGGAGCTCACTCTGAGAAGGATGTTAACAGTGGTGTGCCGCAGGGGTCTGTCCTTGTTCCAATTTGTAAGTGATATTGCAGAAAGGTTATCAGTCAAGGTTTGCCTCTTTATGGATGATACCATCTGCAATAAACACCCAGGAAGGAGTAGATAGCATGAGGAGGAATCTAGCTAAGCTTGAAGAATGGTCAGGAATTTGGCAGCTGAGATGAGCTCACCAAGGCCTCACTAAGAGCGGATGGTTCAGAAGAATGTATCCTTGATGGTTTGGAGGAATGTATCCTTGAAGGATACTACCAAAAGCAGAGAGGCTCCAAAAAAGAGTAAAGTAGCCCAAATGTCTTCGAGTATGGAGCAGACAGAGCTTAAAGATCCCAAATTACCCATGTCTACCAATAGCCAAATTAATATGAATAAAATACAGTCTCTAAAATGCTTGTATGCAAATGCTAGAAGTCTAAAAAAACAAGATGGGAGAGTTAGTTAGAATATATAGCACTAAACGAGAGGTTAGATATGATTGGAATATCAGAGACATGGTGGAAGGAGGACAACCAGTGGGGTACTGTGATACCTGGGTACAAACTATATCGTAATGATAGAGCTGATCAAATTGGTGGAGGGGTTGCGCTCTATGTTAGAGAGGGCATTGAGTCAGAAAGGATTAAAGTTTTGCAGGAAACAAAATTTGCTGTAGAATCTCTATGGATTGAAATTCCATGTAAAAAGGGGAAGGCGATGGCAGTGGGGGTGTACTATCGATTGCCTGGCCAGAATGAACAAATGGATGATGAAATGCTCAAAGAAATCAAAGAAGCTAACAAATGTTACAGCACAGTAATAATAACACAGGTCTGCAACTAAAAAGCTGTTTGATTATTTTCATCTAATTTCCATGTATTATGGTGTGCTGAAAACAAATAAAATATTGAAAAAACTCCTAGACGTCATGATTTGCCACAAATTTAAGGGGGCGGGCAGGGTCCCGGCGCCCGCCCGTAACCGGGTGTCCGGCCCGGCGCGGGACCCTGACCGTTCTGGTGCTGGGGGGAAGGGGGGGAGCGTGCGGGCGGCGAGCGCCGCGCGCGACATTTAAAAGATGGATCTTCGCTCTGGATTGGCTCAGCTGAGCCAATCAGAGCAGTACAGGCATACATGTGCTTCAGCGCTGGTAGCGTGGCTGAAGCACATGTAGCCAGGCTGTTGGGGCGGCAGGATCTTTGCAGGTTTGCGGCGTCGGCGGGGCCTGGTGCGCGGAGGCCTCGGGAGCAGAGTGGTCATCGTCGGCGGGTCCGGCAGTGTCTTCGGGCGGCAGCAGAATCGGCGAGTGTGTTCCGGGGTGGATTTCCCGCGTCGGATACAGTCTGCCCATGGTCGGAGGTCGACGGAGGGCAGGGCCTGCGGCGTCGGCGGCCAGGTCGGTCTGTGGGGGGGCAGTTGTCTGTTCCCCGAACGAGGCACAGGAGCAAAAAGCGAGCCACATGGCTGGGGGGGGAGTGGAAAAAGGGAGCGTGGGGCAGCGGTGCGGGGGGGGTGCAGGGGGTGGGAGGATTCCTCGGGGGAGGAGTAGGGGTCCGGTGAGGGGCCGTGGGGTCCAAAATGCAGTGGGCAGAGCAGGTAGAGGTGGCTCAGCTGGGGGATCCAGGGGGGGAATTCAGCAGGGGGCGGGTGGGACGGTGGTTTCTTTGCCAGCACCTGTCACAGGTCTGGAGGGGGCGGGGGTGGGGGGGGCATCGGGGGTCGCAGGGGGGTATGGGCTCGGATGGGGAGCTGCTGCGGGGGGGTTTTGGGATGTGGATAGGCCGGGAGCTGGAGGAGCGGGCATGGGCACCCCTGGGGGGTTGGTGTGGGTGCCGGGTGGTTCTGTGCCGCCAGGTTCGCCAGGGGCCTGGGAGCAGTGGCAGGCTGGCGGGCAGGGATCGTCCAGGGCGGAGTGGCTGGGGGCCTGGCAGCCTTGGTCTCCGGGTTTTCTCCTCTCTGTTCCCCATTTCTGTCTCCGCAGGTCCCCTTTGGGGTAGCCCAGCGAGGGGCTCCTCCTGCCGTCGAATTGCAAGGAGCTGCGCGTATGGAGTCCACGGTGGGCGTGACGGGAGCGGCGACGAGTGACAGTGGACAGGCGCCTGGAGCTGGCGTGCTACAGCGGCCGGAGGATCCTCGGGCGGTGCAACCGGAGTCGGCCACGGACGCAGCAGTCGGCGGACGTGCCGGTGAGTATGTGGGGGTGGGGGCGGGAGCTGGGGAGCTCGAGGTGCCACGGTCGCGCGCGGAGCGGTCATCGCGGGCGCAAAAGCGGAGAAAGACGGCATGTCGGCGCCGGCGTAGCTCCGACTCGACGTCCTCATCTTCGTCGGACAGCTCTGAGTCTTCTGGGGAGGGTGCCGTAGGGTTGGGGGCAGCGGGGGGCAGGGCTTCGGGTGGGGCAAGCACAGGTTCGGCCTCGTTTGTGGCCCTATCAGAGCTTTGGGAAGGCGTCCCAAAGAAATTGCGGCGGAAAATTCAGAAGCGGAAGTATATCGATATTTTCCGATTGCTTGAAGGTAGGAAGCGCTCGGGGGATAGCAAAAAGAAGCGTAGGGAGGACGAAAAGGCGGGGCGGATTCGCAAGGTCTCGCGCAATGTGGTGAATTGGATGAGAGCGTTCCTGCGGCTGGCTAGTGTGTGGGGGCATCAGTGGCCGGAGCATTATGGCAGTTTGCTTGCTTATGCCGACTCGATTCTGGAAGCGTCGCAAGCGCATGATGGCTGGTCGTGGCTAAATTACGATGAAAAATTTCGTGACAAAATGGAGGAGAATCGGTTATTACATTGGGGGACCGAGGACATTAATCTCTGGTTAACCCAGATGTCCGTCAAGACGGGTGGGGGGGGTTAAGGCGGGGCAAGGGGTGGCCGGGGGGGGAAGTGCGCCCCTTTTGGAGCGGGGCCTCTGCTGGGTCGGCAATGCCGGCCCCAGCGGGGGCCGGCGACGTGTGCTGGAGATATAATAGGTCCACGTGTCCCTTTCCGGACTGTAAGTTCCGGCACCCGTGTTCCGTGTGTGGAGGCACCCACGCGGCGACAAAATGTGTTAAGAAAGGTGCCAGTTCGCCCTCTGGGCTCGGTCCAAAGTAGGGGTGTCAGCACGGAGGTTGCTCCCTCTCCGATTCGGGTGCATGTGTTGCGCCATTGGTTGCGGGGGTACCCTAGGAAGAGCGATAGGGTGACGTTGGAATTAGGTTTTCAGTTTGGTTTTGTGATTCCAGTTCGAGGCGTGGTAGCTGGTTCGCTGGCACGGAATTCCTCGAGCGTGCGTCGTTGGGCGGGGGTGGCCCGCGAGAAGTTGGCAGCCGAGTTAAAGTTGGGTCGGATCGCGGGGCTGTTTTCGCGACCACCTTTTCCGAATTTTCGGGTGTCCCCCCTAGGAGTCATACCCAAGAAGGAGGTGGGTAAGTTTCGGCTAATTCACAATTTGTCTTATCCGTCGGGGGCATCGGTGAATGACGGTATCCCGAGGGAGTTTTGTACGGTGCGGTATGCCTCCTTTGATAGGGCGGTGGAGCTCGTTTCCCGGGCGGGTCGTGGGGCTTTGCTGGCCAAGGTGGATATTGAGTCAGCATTCCGATTGTTGCCGGTTCATCCGTCGGCGTTTAGGTGGCTGGGTTTTCAATTTGAGGGTGCTTACTATTATGACAAATGTATGCCAATGGGTTGTTCGGTGTCATGTGCTTATTTTGAGAAGTTCAGCACTTTTTTGCATTGGCTGGTAGTGCAGAGGGCGGGCAGCTCGGCTATGGTTCATTATCTGGACGACTTCCTTTTTGTTGGTGGGGCCGCCTCAGCTGAATGTAGTGCATTGTTGGGTGAATTTCTCCGAATGGCGGGCGAGTTGGGGGTGCCTTTGGCGGAGAGCAAGACGGTCGGCCCGACGACGAAGCTGGTTTTCTTGGGGGTTGAGTTGGACTCGGCCGACATGGTTGCAGCACAGCTGCCGTGGGACAAGGTGGTGAACTTGAGGATGTTGGTTGCCAATGCCTTGGCGTCGTCTAGGCTCACCTTGCGCGAGATGCAGGCACTGCTGGGATCGCTCAATTTCGCGTGTAAGGTTATTCCAATGGGGCGGGTCTTCAGTAGGCGGCTGTCGGCGGCGACGTCAGGGGTGCGGAAGCCTCATCACCGTATTCGGGTGTCGCGGGGAATGCGGGAGGATTTGCAGGTGTGGGATGCCTTCTTGAGAGAGTTCAACGGGATCATCGTATTGCGGGAGTTGGAGGTATCTAGTGAAGACTTGCAGCTGTATACCGATATGGCCGGAGGTGTGGGACTGGTGATCTATTTCGGTGGGTCATGGTGCGCCGAGAGGTGGCCGCAGGCTTGGGTGGAGATGGGGTTGGTCAGTAACATTACGTTTCTGGAACTGTTTCCGATTTTGGTGGTGTTGGAGTTGTGGCCGGATAGGGTGGTCAACCGTCACGTGCGATGGTGGTGTGACAATGAGGCGGTGGTTTCGGTGGTTAATCGTTATTCACCCCGTTGTAGTCGGGTGGCGTCCTTGATGCGGCAGGTGGTTTTGGCTTGTTTGCGTCTGAATGTCGATCTGAAAGCGCGGCATATCCCAGGGCATGCTAACGAAATTGCGGATGCTCTTTCCCGTTTGCAGTGGAAGCGGTTTCGACAGTTGGCGCCAGATGCCGACGGGGACGGGTTCGTGGTCCCTTGGAGACTGTGGAGCATTGGCCTGCGGCGATGAGAAGCCTCCTGAGGAGTTCAGTGGCGGGAAGTACCTGGGTAGCGTATTGGCGGGGTTGCAAGAGGGTACAGGCTTTCTTGTATGAGCGGGGGTAGGCGGGGGGGGTCGGTCCCGGATCAGTTGCTGGCGGAGTATGTGGGCTGGGCTAAGGAGCGGGGGGTGGCGAGATCGGCGGTGAGGATTCAGTTGGCGGGGTTCGGGTTTTTTGCCAAGGCGGCAGGCGTGGAGGTCACGGGGCTGGGCCTTTTGGCGAGGAGGTTACTGCACGGTTGGGAGCATTCCCAGCCGGTTTTGCGGGATCGGAGGCGTCCGATCACTCACAAATTATTGGGGCGGCTGTGGGGGGCACTGGCAGGGGTGGCGTCCTCGCTATACGAGGTGAGGCTGTTTTGCGCCGTCTTCTCCTTGGCCTTTTTCGGGGCGTTTCGTGTGGGTGAATTGGCATCGACTTCGGCGGTGGCGGGTTTGGGGAACTGTTTGCGCTGGCGGCATCTATGGATGGAAGGTGCGCAGCTGCGCGTCTTGTTGGCCAGACGGGGCGAGGGTTATGGGTGGTATTGCAGGAAACTGGGGGGCTTACGTGCCTGGTGGCCAACATGAAGAGCTATGTGCTGGTGCGCCCCAAGGGTGCGGAGGGTCTGTTCGTTCATGAGGATTCTCGACCTCTGACACGGTTTCAGGTTACAGCGGTGCTGCGCCTGACGCTGCGGCAGTTGGGTGAGGATCCGAGCCAGTTTTCGGCTCACTCCTTCCAGATTGGGGCAGCGACGAGCGCGGCTTCCGCGGGGTTGTCAGATGAGCAGATACGGAGTATTGGTAGGTGGCGTTCTAGGGCATTCGAAGGCTATGTGTGGCTGTGAAGGGGCCGGCAGGTGGGGGTTGGGGGGTTGCTAATGTTGTTTTTTCTGTTACAGATGGGCTTGTCTGTGAGCGGGGCTGCTGGATGTTGGGCCACTCCTTCGTTTTCTGGGCTGGACAGCGTGCGGAGGTGCAGCCTATTGGGCCGAATCAGGGCCTGGATCCGGCAGCGGTGGTGATCTCATGGCTGGGCGAGCGCGGGCTGCGGTGGGCGCAGTTGCTGCCTTTGCTTCGTCACCATGGACGCCTCAGGAATCCGCCTGCAATTCTGCTAGTGCATCTGGGGGGCAATGATCTGGCTGCTTGGTCATGCAAGCGTTTGATTAGGACGGTACAGAGAGATTTGGCGGTGGTGCTCCGCATGTGGGCGGGGGTAGTGTTGGTTTGGTCTGACATTATCCCGCGGCTGGCATGCTGGGACCAGAGGAGATGGTCCCGGGGTCTGACCAAGATTAACAGACAAATAGGGAGATGGGTCTGTGAGCACGGTGGTTGCCAAATTCAGCATCCTTGGGTGGAAGTTTCGTGTGCTGGGTTGTATCGGGATGACGGGGTGCACCTCTCGCCGGTGGGGATGGATCTTCTCCTGAACGACTGGCAGGAGGGGATCGAGCGGGTGGTGGGTGACAAGGTTCATTGGTCGCAGCTTCCAGTTGGGGGGGGGGGCGGCACAGGTAATGGGTTTGCCTGTGCCGGTGACAGGATCCCGGAGGTTTCCGGGGTCCGGAGCCTTAGGCGACTTGGGGCGGGGGCGGGGTGCCCCTCGACCCGGACAGCCCCTGGAAGACTTTTGCTGGTAATATGGCGAAGTTGGATAGGGGCGGTGGGAACTTGGCCGTTGGTGGGACCATGGCCGGAGTGGACGCGGGGTCGCTTTGCTAATGTAAGGCTGGCGACATATCGCTCCACTGGGGGTTTGATGGGTTATGTATTATGCTTTGATGTTAATGAGTTTTGTTGGAAATAAAGCTGCGACCAATTGTTACCCAAGAACCTTGTCAATGGATTCTGTTCGGTTGAAGGGGGGTCTGAAAGGGTTGGGGGTGCGGAAAGGGGGAGGGTGGGGGGGGTTCTGAAGAGGGAAGCGCCGGGTCCGTCTACCCGGTTAATTTAAGGGCGCGGGCAGGGTCCCGGCGCCTGCCCGTAACCGGGTGTTCGGCCCGGCGCGGGACCCTGACCGTTCTGGTGCTGGGGGGAAGGGGGGAAGGGGGGAGCGCTCGGGCGGCGAGCACCGCGCGCGACATTTAAAAGAGGGATCTTCGCTCTGGATTGGCTCAGCTGAGCCAATCAGAGCAGTACAGGCATACATGTGCTTCAGCGCTGGTGGCGTGGCTGAAGCACATGTAGCCAGGCTGTCGGGGCGGCAGCCCACCCGCCCACCCTCTTCTGGCTGTGCCGAGGAGGGAGGGTAACCTGGGGGTGTCGCAGCGGGGTGGGGGGGGTGGTGCGGGCGCGATTCCGGAGGTTTCTGGGGTCCGGAGCCTTAGGCGACTTGGGGCGGGGGCTGGGTGCCCCTCGACCCGGACAGCCCCTGGAAGACTTTTGCTAGTAATATGGCGAAGTTGGATAGGGGCGGTGGGAACTTGGCCGTTGGTGGGACCATGGCCGGAGTGGACGCGGGGTCGCTTTGCTAATGTAAGGCTGGCGACATATCGCTCCACTGGGGGTTTGATGGGTTATGTATTATGCTTTGATGTTAATGAGTTTTGTTGGAAATAAAGCTGCGACCAATTGTTACCCAAGAACCTTGTCAATGGATTCTGTTCGGTTGAAGGGGGGTCTGAAAGGGTTGGGGGTGCGGAAAGGGGGAGGGTGGGGGGGGTTATAAAGAGGGAAGCGCCGGGTCCGTCTACCCGGTTACATGCAAAATTGTCTTCAAATTTATCAAATTTTTTCAAATTACTATTAATTAATTCACATAAGTGCATTTAAGATATAAAATGCCAAAAAAACCTTAAAGGGGTGTCCGAGTTATGTAAAAAAAATATAGCACTGTAAATCTGATGGTCAGCAATATATACATAAGCTAAGAAAGTTTTAAGTCTGTGCTTCTAATGGTAGAAGGGGTTAATCTTTCCTGAAGAATCCAGTGGGAGGGAGACACAGGGCAGATAGCAGCAGCTCCGATCAGTGCAGGGAGGCGTGGCCAGCACTGTGACATCTCGTGTACAGACACAGAGCTGCTCTCTCCTGCATGCCACATTTGTGCACGAATCATCATCAGGTTCTTGGTTCTAGGCTGTTCACACTTTTTCATCGCAATTTGTGTTAGCTCGTCATTCTTCAACCGTTATCTTATGGCTCCGCGAAAGTGTATTAATTCGCCAGACAGTTTCTGTTTCATCTGTGGTGAATATACAGTGTTGAAGCAACAGCAGAATATTACAGACTTTGTGAAAAAAGTATACTTTGCATACTTCGGACTAAAAATTGGAGATCAAGATAAAGTCTGGGCGCCTCATAAAGTGTGCAAACGGTGTGTTGAAGACCTCCGAAACTGGTTCAAGGGTAAGAAAAAATATTTCCGTTATGGGATTCCTATGGTATGGCGAGAGCAAAAGAACCATAGTGACGACTGTTACTTTTGTTCATGCGATGTGAAAGGGTTTAATTCCAAATGGAAGCATTCCATTTCATACCCCAATCTTCACGCGGCAATTCGTCCCATCCCCCATGGCACAGATATACCAGTACACAAGCCCCCTGCTACCTTGGAAGAGATACCTAGCTCCGATGAAGGTGAAGTCATACCTGAACCAGATGACGAATCAAGTTCTGACTTTGAAGATGATACAAGACCAAAATTGTTTTCTCAGGAGGAGATGAATGATTTGGTAAGAAACTTGAATCTTCCCAAAGATGCCGCTGAGTTACTCGGATCAAGGCTGAAAAGCAGGAATTTATTGTTGCCAGGAGTGTCAACTTCATGGCTCAGACATCGTGAAAAGGAGTTTGTTCCTTACTTCGCCCAGGAAGACAAGTTGGTTTATTGCATCGATGTCGAAGGTCTGATGGGTCAGATTAAAATCCAATATGATTCAGAGCAATGACGTCTTTTTATAGATTCTTCAAAAAGAAGTCTCAAAGCAGTTTTACTCCACAATGGTTTTTACGCTTCCATACCTGTAGGTCATTCCGTACACTTGAAGGAAACCTACGAGAACTTGGAATTGGTTCTTCGTAAACTTAAATATGAAAACCATGGTTGGCAGGTGTATGGGGACTTGAAGGTCTTGTGCATGCTGCTCGGGCAACAAGCTGGGTATACCAAATATCCTTGTTTTCTGTGCCTATGGGACAGTCAAGACCAACAAAATCACTGGACCAAGAAGAGTTGGCAGCCGACGGTGCTAACAGTCGGTGAAAAAAATGTCCTCCGAGAAACTTTGGTACCTTCCCATAAAGTACTTCTACCACCTCTCCACATAAAATTGGGATTGATGAAGCAATTCGTAAAATCACTTCCAAGAGATGGAGAATGCTTCAAATACTTGGTCACCAAGTTTCCAGGCCTGTCGGAGGCAAAATTGAAGGAAGGTGTGTTCGTCGGACCAGACATTAGAAGGCTTATAGTTGATCAAGAGTTTGTCAATACCATGACGGATCCTCAAAAAGAAGGGTGGATTGCACTTAAAGAAGTTGTACAGAAATTTTTAGGCAATAACAAAGATCCTCACTACAAAAAGATCGTCGTACGAATGCTGAAAGCATTTCAAGCTTTAGGTTGCCTGATGAGTTTGAAAGTGCATTTCCTCCAGTCCCACCTTGACTGCTTTCCTGAAAATTTGTTCGCATCGACTCCAAAACATCAGAACCATTCCTCCAAACGCAAGGGGTTCCACAAGGTTCCTCCCTATCGGCGCTGCTCTTCAATATATATATGCAGCCAATTTGCCAAATCACCAAATCATTTAATGTTTCCTGCCTCATTTACGCTGACGACGTGCTTATCTTCACCCCGATTGATATAACGAGTCCAAATTACACTAACTTAACCAACTGTTTCAATGCAATAGCAGATTGGCTTTTAGATCAAAACATGCGAATCAACTTCAAAAAGACTGAAGTTTTAGTGGTCACAAGAAACAAGCTCTTCTCCCCCCCTGCATATCTCAAGGTAAGGGACACTGAGCTCCCAATCAGGAATACAATTCGTTACCTAGGTGTGATCCTTGACCAACGACTGGATTTTACCGACCACATAAAAAGTACGGTAAAAACTATTTACTTAAAGATAAAAACCTTACGCCACCTAAGACCCATGCTAGAATACATCGACTTCCGTTCAATATTCCAAGCAACAGTCACTCCACACTTTGACTATGCGAATATTGTATTACATGGTCTTCCAAAGAACACCATTAACCCCCTGCAACTAGCAATGAATGCGGCGGCCCACATCCTAGTTGGAGCATCAAAGAGAGACCATATCACGCCAATCCTTAGAGACCTTCACTGGCTCCCTATAGAATGTAGAATTAGCTATAAAGCTCTCCTCATTACATTCAAAGCCTTAAATAAAATATCACCAGCAATGACTTCAGACCTCATCAGTCAAACTCCTAGCACAAGATCCAGGAGCCCACTCTCTGAAAACACCCTAGTCATTCCGAGCGAATCCACAAATTGGTCCCAATCAACGATTAACAGGGCATTTAAATCTTATGCGCCTAGATGTTGGAATAAACTCCATCCAGATATTAGAGCAATACGAGACATGAAGCAGTTCAGAAAGGCTATCAAGCATTACCTATTCACTGAGTACTTCCAGCCACCGTAATGCTATCTAATAGTCATAAGATATACTCATAGGTATAAGCATAAGCACTCCATAAGACATACCCCCTAGAACTAAGAATTTTCGATTACACCTGTACATTCTATTCTCGCTGATAGTTGATTTTACATAAATAGTCAATCGTTATTGTATTGTAAATAGTTACCCTTGTTATCCAAGTTTTTTGCCCTGTTATCTGTAACTCATATGTGTTTCAAATGTACTGAGATTGTATTGTTCATTGTAAACCGCGCTGATGCTGAATAGTGCGGTATATAAGAAACTTTAAATAAATAAAATAAATAAAAATTTGGGAGCTGTGAGTGAGGAACAAGGTGAACGATTCCACCAAGACATTAAAGAGATGGAAAGGAGATACCAGGGAAAATGGAGCATTACAATGATGGCAGACTACTGTTGGATGCTTCAGAGAGACATTCCAGATGCTACTCACAAGCGTAAATGCACCAAGAGGAGCCTCACAAGGAAGAAGAATCGAGTTTAGTGTGTGTAGGTGAGTTCATTTCAGTTCAAAAAAAGGATTTTCATGAAAATATTGTAATAAAACTTTAATTTTATAAGTCTATTTCCATTTATTTTGAGGTATTGCCTTATTTAACATAGTTAAACCAGAAGCGGACCACCAAGGACCAGGCCTACACGCAGGTGTGGTAATATGCAAATACAATTTTTTAGAAGGTCCGCTTCTGGTTTGGCTTGCCTTTGCGGATACCTTCTCCTCCTGTGGTTTCCTTATTTAACATAGTTACCTAAATTGTCAGGAAACGTGATGTCCTATGACAAAATGGAGGTCAATTTCGGATTCAGCGCACCAAAAAACATAACGATTACGTGGAATAACCAAAACAGCTCTCGAAAAAAAATTTTTTGCAGACCTGTGTAATGGGTGATTTCAATTGCCCCGGTATCGACTGGGTCAGTGTCACGGCAGGACATGCTAGGGAAATAAAGTTCCTAGATGAGATAAATGACTGCTTCTTGGAGCAGCTGGTTCATGAACCGACCAGAGGGGAAGCAATATTAGACCTAGTCCTTAGTGGAACACCAGATGTAGTGCAAGAGATAAGGGTGTTGGGGCCACTTGGCAATAGTGATCATAGCATGATCGCCTTTGATTTAATTAGTGGAGGAGGAATAGTAAGGAAATCCACAATACTACCTTTTAACTTTCGAAAGGGAGACTATGATAAAATGAGGAAAACAGTTAAGAAAAAACTAAAAGGAGCAGTTGCAAAGGTTAAAGACTTACATCAAGCTTGGGTGTTGTTGAAAAATACTATCTTGGAAGCCCAAGCCAGCTTTATTCCACGCTTTAAGAAAAGTGGAAGGAAATCAAAAAACCTGCCAGCATAGTTTAAAGGTGAGGTCAGAGAGGCTGTTGTTGCCAAAAAAGCATCTTTCAGGAAATGGAAAAAAGAGCCAAACGACGAAACCTGGAAACAGCACAAGCACTGGCAAGTCAAATGCAAGGCATTGATAAAGCAGGCAAAGGGAGAATTTGAGAAGAAGCTTGCTGCGGAAGCAAAAACGCAAAATAAAGATTTTTTCAAGTACATTCACAGCAAAAAACCTGTTAGAGAGTCGGTTGGTCCATCAGATGATAGAGGAGTTAAAGTGGCACTAAGAGGCAACAAGGTGATAGCGGAGAGACTGAATGAATTCTTTGCTTCGGTCTATACTGAGGAAGATATAGGGATGTTACCCATGGTATTTAAAGGTGCGGAAGAATTGAAGGAAATATCGATACATCAGGAAGATATATTACAACTATTAGATAAACTGAAGAGTAGCAAATCACCTGGGCCGGATGGTATACATCCAAGGGTGTTGAAAGAACTGAAATATGAGATTGCAGACCTGCTATTAGTAATCTGTGAACTATCATTAAAATCATCTCTAATACCTGAAGATTGGAGAATCGCCAATGTAACACCAATTTTTAAAAAGGGTTCCAGGAGTGATCCGGGAAACTACAGACCGGTGAGCCTCACGTCAGTACCGGGAAAAATGGTAGAAACCATCATAAACAATAAAATTACTCAGCATTTAGATAGTCATGGCCTAATGGGAGACAGCCAACATGGCTTTAGACAAGGAAGATCTTGTCTTACTAATCTGTTATGTTTTTTTGAAGGTGTGAATAAACAGGTGGACAAAGGTGAGTTGGTTGATATAGTGCAGCGATGGCGAACCTATGGCACGCGTGCCAGCTGTGGCACGCGAAGGCCTTGCAGCTGGCACGCGGGAAGGTCCGCATTTAAAAGGTCCCAAATTTAAAAAAAAAAAAAAAACAAACAAACCGGCTGCTTCTGCCGCGGCAGCCTCAAGAGCTCTGCCGCGGCAGCCTCAAGAGCTCTGCCGCGGGGCCCCCCCCTGCCCGGCAGAGCCTCCCTGCATCATCTACCTTCAAGTCGCAAAACGCGGTCTTCTTTCAGAGCCGCGAGAGTTTCCTTTCTCGCGAACAGAGCCGCGAGAAAGGAAACTCTCGCGGCTCTGAAAGAAGCCCGCGTTTTGCGACTTGAAGGTAGATGATGCAGGGAGGCTCTGCCGGGCAGGCGGGGGCCCCGCGGCAGAGCTCTTGAGGCTGCCGCGGCAGAGCTCTGGAGGCTGCCGCGGCAGAAGCAGCCGCTTTGTTTGGGTTTTTTTTTTTAATTTGGGCTGATAGGGGGAAGGGGGTTTAGGACTGGTAATGGGCTATGGTGGGGAGGCTAAGACTGGAAATGGGCTGATGGGGGGGGGTTAGGACTGGTAATTGGCCATGGGGGGGGCTAAGACTGGAAAGGGGCTGATGGGGGGGGGTTAGGACTGGTAATTGGCCATGGGGGGGGGGCTAAGACTGGAAAGGGGCTGATGGGGGGGGGGGGTTATGAAGGGTAAATTGCCAGGGGGGGGGGTATGACAGGTAAATTGCCGGGGTTAGGAAAAGTAATTGGCCATGGGGGGGGCTAAGACTGGAAATGGGCTGATGGGGGGGGTTAGGACTAGTAATGGGCCATGGGGGGTGCTAAGGCTGGAAGTGGGCTGGTGATGGTGATGGTGATGGTGATTTGGGGGGGGGGTAGGACTAGTAATGGGCTATGGGGGGGGCTAAGACTGGAAATGGGCTGATGGGGGGGTTAGGACTGGTAATGGGCTGATGGGGGGGTTAGGACTGGTAATGGGCTATGGGGGGGCTAAGACTGGAAATGGGCTGAGTGGAAGGAGGGCTTGAACTGCAAATAGCTGATGGGATTGGGGCTTGGAATGGAAATGGGTTGTGAGGGGGAGGGAGCTAGGACTGGAAATGGGTGAGGGGGGGCTAGGACAGGAAATGGGCTGATGGAGGGGCTAGAATAGGACTGGAAATTGGCTGTTGGGGGGGTGCTAAGATTGGAAATGGGCTGTGGTGGGGGTTTGGATTGAAATGGACTCATGAAGGGGCTAGAACTGGAAGTAGGCTCATGGGGGGCTTGGATTGGAAATGGGCTGAGTGGAGGGGAGCTAGGATTTGACATGGGCTGATGGTGGGGCTAGGAAAGGACTAGAAATGGGCTCATGGGGGGCTGGGTTTGGAAATGAGCTGATGGAGGGACTCGGATGGGACTGCAAATAGATGGGGGAGCTAGGACTGGAAATGGGCTTATGGGGGGTTAGGACTGGAAGTGGGTTGATGAGGGGGGGCTAGGACTGGTATTGGGTTGGGAGGTTGCTAGGACTGGAAATGGGTTGGGGGGCTGCTAGGACTGGAAATGGGCTGATGCAGGGACTAGAAGGGAATGGATGCTGGGTGAGGCTGGAACTAGAAGGGAGCTGGTGTTGGGGGAGGATTAGAATGGGATGGGGCTGGGAGAGTAAAATGGAGAGGGGAAAAATATTTTGTGTGGGAGGGATAAAAAATCTACAATTGGCCGGGTATTGGGAGAATAAGTGGGGATTGAGGATGGAGGGGTAAATTTTGAGTAGATGAAATAGGAATGAGGAAAGAGCAAAAGGAGAAAGATTAGTATGTTAAAGCAGATGTAGAGAGAGAATGGAAAAAAAAACCCAAGAAGACAGAAGAAAGGACAAATGGACAGCAGATGGAGAGTTAGGAGAAGACACGAAGAAACCAGAAGAAAGTGGCTGGAGCAATTGCAACTGAAAAAAAAATGCACAAAAGGTAGAAAAATATCTCTTTATTTTGAATTTATTAACTGGAATATGTCAGCTCTGGGAAATGTGCATCATTAATTTTTGCGCTTTGTTTAGTACAAGAGGAAATTAATTTATAGTTTTATTTCTACAGTGTTGTTGTATATTCCAAGTTTGGCTTTTGGGGTTCCCAGTTTAATTATTGTCTTCCTGTTTTTAAATTGTGATTCCTTGTTTGGTGATGGTCTGTTCTGCATGTGTAACTGAGCTGAGGTATTCTGTTTATATAATTCCTATTTGACATTGCCACTTGTTCTTTCCCCAGTAGGTCATGTATTGTTGTTCTCTGAAATGTATTGGTTTAATATTTGCAGTGTTGCCTTTTGATAGTTAGGGTATGGTGCTTTGTGAGTCCTGGTAGTACTGTTAGGATACGGCGGGTTTGCTATGGGTTCTAAATGGGCAGCGTTTGTAGTAGTTCCTAATGTGCCTGGCGGTTGGTACTGGATTATAGTAATGTAGAAACCTTTTAGTCTTTCTTTATCCATATACTCATTAAGAGGCATGTTTACTAAAAGTTAGTGTATGGTAACATTATGCAAATATTTATGCAAATGAGGCACCTTATGCAAATGAGGCTTTAATGGACGTGCTGGCACTTTGAGGAAATTCTTTGGTTTTGTGCGGCAGTTTGGGCACTCGGGCTCAAAAAGGTTAGCCATCACTGATATAGTGTATCTGGACTTTCAGAAAGTCTTTGACAAGGTCCCTCAGAAACTTTTGGCAAAAGTAAAGAGTCATGGGATAGGAGGCAGTGTCCTATTGTGGATCAGGAACTGGTTAAAAGATAGAAAGCAGAGGGTAGGGCTAAATGACCAATTTTCCCAATGGAAAATGGTGAATAGTGGAGTACCCCAGGGATCTGTGCTGGGTCCGCTGCTTTCTGACATATTCATAAATTACCTGGAAAGTGGAATAATGAAAATCTTCGGCCCAGTGTGTAGCGGCGGCCAAGAGAGCAAATAGAATGCTAGGTATCATAAGGAAAGGAATGGAAAATAACACAAAAGATATTATAATGCCTCTATATCGTTCCATGGTGAGAGCCAAAAATAAATGGGTGATGCCTTGAGAGTGGTCAGTGTCTTAGGATTCACAGAATGTGCATTAAGGGGTTTCAGGGCAGCTCTTCATCTAGTGCAGAAAGAATTTTGCTTTGTCATTGGATGTTGTCTGCTTGTGCTCTGCCACTATTACTAAGCACTTTCACAAAGACCCTCGCTCATTTAATCTCACTACAATCATTAGCCATTCACCCTGATCTGGGATTCCGTTTGCAGGCATTTTACCTGTAACTGCTCTTAGTTTATTATGTACCACACTATACTCTAATTTTTTTCTCTAAACAGCATTTAATTTCTCTTCAAAACAAACCTAGCAACTGTATCGTGAATATTTAATAATGTGAAGCTATTGAAATAACTCTTTGATGAAGGCCCATGTAACGCTTCATTCACTAATTATTTTTCTCTTAGACGTGATTTGAGAGATAAACTTAATAAATAACATGTCAGATGACGAAAAAGATGATCCGGCCCATTCAGTCTGCCCAGTCAATCTTTCCACACTAAGGATACAAGATTTCTCCTTATCCATGACAATATTTTTCTTGCACCTCTATTTTTCTTGCATCAATATTTCTTGCACCAATATTTTTCTTGCATCTTCGGTAGAAGAGAAAATGTTGCATGCCATTTATGCATGTAAATCACAGTATTTTAGTGAGTTGGATGCCCATACTGGAGTTTCTCCAGACCCCCTAACACACCCACGGTTCTACCTACTAAGAGACTGATGCCCATTGTTTAAGTCCTTAATGTCTGTCCAGATCATTAATGTTGGCCTCCCCGGTGACAGCCCCTCCAACCTAGAATTGATTACTGTCCCCCTCCCCCTTTTTTTTGATGTTGGGCCACTTTGACCCGGTGAAAAGCGGGATATAAATACAGTTAAATAAATAAATAATAAATAAATAAATAACATGCGTAAATGGGTATTTGCATGTGTAACTGAGACGGTTAAAATTCTGAAAGTACATGGTCAGGAAGATGATGCGTATTTTCACTGCGAAGTTCACATAGGCAGAGTTTGAGTAGAACATGACACACAGAAGTACATGCATAAATTATAACCTATTACAACTTACACTTCTAGAAAAGTGCATTTCCACCAGTTCAGGGACTGCCTTAAGTGATCATGCTTTAGATTTGGCCGCTTATGGTAGTATTCTACAAAGAAATTAGGCATTTACTAAAAGAGGTTTGATATAGACACGTGAAAATGCATTTTAACTAAGCGGAGCTTTATAAAATTACTATCTCAGCTCCCTCAGACCCTTTACCTTTCCCATGCCTAATCCCAATTCAAATATCCAGTGCTATTAGTATAGCCACGGCCCAAATTCCTGGCCTCCTAGGTCCCCTGCATTACCTTCAAGACAGATCCCAGTTGTCTGTCTGCCCTGTGCTTTTGCTAGGACTCCTAAAACTTCAGATTAGCCCTTCTTCCATTCATTCTGGTAGCCCTAAGACACATACTTTAAATCAGGCAAGTATAACGCTAACTTTATGTTCCGCTAATTTGTTCTATGTATGTTCAGTTGTGTCCGATGTAAACCGCCTCGATAATCTTGAAAGGTGTATTAAAGAAATGTTAAATAAATAATGCTATGAACCCTTAAGCACTAGACATAAGAACATAAGATATGCCATACTGGGTCAGACCAAGGTCTATCAAGCCCAGTATCCTGTTTCCAACAGTGGCCAATCTAGGTCATACGTACCTAGCAGTTTCCCCAAAAGACACAGGTTCCACAATGCATGTACAGGGTCAAGCACTGATATCCTGGGTCCCTTCTTAATAATGGTTTAAGGACCTTTCCTCCAGGAATTTGTCCAAACCTTTTTTAAACCCAGCTACACTAACAGCCTTTACTACATCCTCCAGTAACAAATTCCAGAGTTTGATTATACGTTGAGTGAAAAAATATTTTCTTTTATTAGTCTTAAATAGTTTACCATGTAGCTTCATTGCATGTCCCCTAGTCTTTCTATATTCTGATAACGTAAACAATCGATCTATGTTTACCCGTTCCATTCTGTTCATTAATTTATAGACTTCTATCATATCTCCCCTCAGCTGTCTCTTTTCCAGGTTAAAGAGCCCTAACCTTTTTAGCCTTTCTTCATAGGAGTATCCTTCCATCCCCTTTACCATTTTGGTGACTCTTCTCTGAACCTTTTCTAATAACGCTATATCCTTTTTAAGATACGGCGACCAGAATTGCACACAATATTCAAGGTGCGGTCTCACCATGGAACGATATAGAGGCATTATAATATCTTTTGTTTTATTTTCCATTCCTTTCCTTATGATATCTAGCATTCTATTTGCTCTCTTGGCCGCAGCTGCACACTGGGCCGAAGGTTTTAACATGTTATCCACAATGACGCCTAAACCTTTTTCCTGGGTGGTGGTTCCTAATGTGGAAGCTTGCATTGTGTAACCATAGTTTGGGTTGTTCTTCCCTAGGTGCATAACTTTGCACTTGTCCACAATAAATTTCATTTGCCATTTTGATGCCCAGTCTTCCAATTTATCAAGATCCTCTTGCAATGTTCCACAATCCTCTTGGGTTTTAACAACTTTAAATAGTTTTGTGTCATCTGCAAATTTGATAACCTCACTCGTTATTCCCTTTTCCAGGTCATTTATGAATATGTCAAAAAGCAGCGGACCCAGCACAGATCCCTGGGGTACACCACTATTCACCTTTCTCCATTGGGAAAATTGGCCATTTAGCCCTACCCTCTGCTTTCTATCTTTTAACCAGTTCCTGATCCACAGTAGTACACTGCCTCCTATCCCATGACTCTTTAGTTTTGCAAAAAGTCTCTGATGAGGGACCTTGTCAAAGGCTTTCTGAAAATCCAAATACACTATATCAACCGACTCACCTTTGTCCACCTGTTTATTCACACCTTCAAAAAAACTTAACAGATTAGTAAGACAAGATCTTCCTTGTATAAAGCCATGTTGGCTGTCTCCCATTAGGCCATGACTATCTACATGCTGAGCAATTTTATTCTTTATGATGGTTTCTACCATTTTTCCCGGTACTGACATCAGGCTCACCGGTCTGTTGTTTCCCAGATCACCCCTGGAACCCTTTTTAAAAATTGGTGTTACATTGGTGATCCTCCAATCTTCAGGTATTAGAGATGATTTTAATGATAGTTCACAGATTACTAATAACAGGTCTGCAATCTCATATTTCAGTTCTTTCAACACCCTTGGATGTATACCATCCGGCCCAGGTGATTTGCTACTCTTCAGTTTATCTAAGCTGTAATACATCTTCCCGATGTATCGATATTTCCTTCAATTCTTCTGCACCTTTAAATACCACTTCAGTCATTTATTTATTTAGCTGTATTTATATCCCGCTTTTCACCGGGTCAAAGCGGTCAATTGGGAGATACATTTAACACGAGGGGATATGACACACATATGCTAATACTTACAGGGAACATGGGCAATGGAGGGTTAAGTGGCTTGCCCAAGACCACAAGGAGCACCTATAGGACTAGAAATCCAAGTCCCTCCAGCCTGAGATTGCTGTCCCCAGGTGGGATTTGAACCCCCGGCCCTCCGGCCTGAAGTACCTTGTCCTAACCACTAGGCCACTCCTCCCTCCTCATGGGTAACATCCCTACATCTTCCTCAGTAAAGACCGAAGCAAAGAATTCATTCAGTCTCTCCGCTATCGCCTTGTCGCATCTTAGTGCCCCTTTAACCCCTCTATCATCTAATAGACCAACTGACTCTCTCACAGGTTTTTTGCTATGAATGTACTTGAAAAGTCTTTATTTCACATTTTTGCTTCTGCAGCAAGCTTCTTCTCAAAGTCTCACTTTGCCTGCCTTATCAATGGCTTGCATTTGACTTGCCAGTGCTTGTGCTGTTTCCAGGTTTCATTGTTTGGCTCTTTTTTCCATTTCCTGAAAGATGCTTTTTTGGCAACAACAGCCTCTCTGACCTCACCTTTAAACCATGCTGGCAGTTTTTTGGACTTCCTTCCACTTTTCTTAAATAGTGGAATACAGCTGGTCTGGGCTTTCAAGATAGTATTTTTCAAAAACACCCAAGCTTGATGTAAGTCTTTAACCTTTGCAACTGCTCCTTTTAGTTTTTTCTTAACTTTTTTCCTCATTTTATCATAGTCTCCCTTTTGAAAGTTAAAAGGTAGTACTGTGGATCTCCTTACTATCCCTCCTCCACTAATTAAATCAAAGGCAATCATGCTATGATCACTATTGCCAAGTGGCCCCAACACCCTTATCTCTTGCACTAGATCTTGTGTTCCACTAAGGACTAGGTCTAATATGGCTTCCCCTCTGGTCGGTTCATGAACTAGCTGCTCCAAGAAGCAGTCATTTATTTCATCTAGGAACTTTATCTCCCTAGCATGTCCTGCCGTGACATTGACCCAGTCGATACCGGGGTAATTGAAATTACCCATTATTATTACTGCGCTATAACCTTTGTTAGCTTCCTTGATTTCTTTGAGCATTTCATCATCCATTTGTTCATTCTGGCCAGGCGGTCGATAGTACACCCCCACTGCCATCGCCTTCCCCTTTTTACATGGAATTTCAATCCATAGAGATTCTACAGCAAATTTGGTTTCCTGCAAAACTTTAATCCTTTCTGACTCAATGCACTCTCTAACATAGAGCGCAACCCCTCCACCAATTTGATCAGCTCTATCATTACGATGAAATGAAGCTGGAGAAAGACTGATAGAATTCTGCAAGACCAATGATCTATTCATCTCAAACACCTTCTTCCAGCAACACAAGCGGCGACTGTACACATGGACTTCACCGAATGGATTATATAAAAATCAAATTGACTACATATGTTGAAGTCAACGATGGAAAAGCTCTGTAACATCAACAAAGACAAAACCTGGAGCTGACTGTGGTACAGATCATCAACTACTAGTATGCAAACTCAAGCTAAAGTTGAAAAAGAGCAAACCACTCATGAATGCAGCAAAATATACCACTGGAATTTAAAGACTGCCTGCAAAATCGATTTGCTGCTTTAGATACAAATGACAGAGCTCTGGAAGAGTTATGGAATGACATCAAGAAGGTTGTGTTGGAAGAAAGCGAGAAGTCTCTACAAAAGGTGAAAAAGCAAAAACGGCCAAAATGGATGACGGAAGAAACTCTGAAAATTGCCCAGAAACGCAGAGAAGCTAAAGCCAGAGGAGAAAGAAAGACAATTGCAGAACTCAACAGAGATTTCCAACGTGTAGCAAGACAGGACAAGGAAAAGTACTACAATGACACTTGTAAGGAAATAGAAGCAGAAACTATTAGAGGAAGAACAAGATCGGCTTTCCTAAAGCTACGAGAGTTAAAGAAAAAGTTCCAGCCTCGAATTGGAATGTTACAAGATGCTCAAGGTTCTATGTTGAATGATGCTGAGAAGATCAAGAAAAGGTGGAAGGAATATACAGAGTTTTTATATGATAAAGATCAAGTGGACCAACAGCTGTTTCAACCTGTACCTTATGATCGGGAACCATTGGTGATGAAAGAAGAAGTTGAAGCAGCATTGAAAGCCTTATCAAAGAACAAAGCACCAGGCATTGATTGCATTCCCATAGAAGTATTGCAGCAATCTGATGCAGCTGTTACCGTACTCACAAGGCTCTGCCAAGAAATATGGAAGACAACATCATGGCCAACTGACTGGAAAAGATCTGTGTTTATACCAGTACTAAAGAAAGGTGATCCAACTGACTGTGAAAATTATCGCACAATCGCTCTGATCCCACATGCCAGCAAGATTCTACTGAAGATTATTCAAAAGAGACTACAACCATACCTGGAACAAGAACTACCTGAAGTGCAAGCAGGGTTCAGGAAAGGGCGAGGAATGAGAGACATCATTGCGGATGTGAGATGGATCCTTGAAAAGACTAAAGAATATCAAAAGGATATTTATTTGTGCTTTATCGACTATAGCAAGGCTTTTGACTGTGTAAACCATGAGAAACTCTGGGCCACATTAAGAAGCATGGGTATACCAGAACACCTGATCGTTCTCTTGCGCAATCTGTACATTGATCAAGAAGCAACAGTTTGAATGGAACAAGGAGACACAGAATGGTTTAAAATAAGCAAAGGTGTAAGACAAGGCTGCATACTTTCCCCCTACCTGTTTAATTTATATGCAGAACAAATCATCAGAGAAGCAGGATTGTATGAAGACAACAGAGGTGTGAAGATTGGTGGAAGACTCATCAACAACCTTCGCTATGCTGATGATACCACATTACTGGCTGAAAGTGAAGATGATCTGAAACATTTGCTTCTCACAATCAAAGAACATAGTCTCAAAATTGGCCTGTACCTTAATGTAAAGAAGACAAAGATCATGACAACTGGCATAATCAACAGGTTCATCACTGAAGGAGAAGAAATTGAAATTGTGAACAACTTTAACCTACTTGGATCAACTATCAATAAAGAAGCAACAAGCAGTCAAGAAATCAGACGACGCATTGCTCTTGGCAGAATGGCTATGAAAGACCTAGATAAGATTCTCAAGAGCAGAGATGTCTCTCTCCATACAAAGATTCGACTTGTTCAAGCCATGGTATTTTCAATAACATCATATGGATGTGAAAGCTGGACAGTGAAAAAGATAGACAGGAAGAAAATTGATGCCTTTGAATTATGGTGCTGGCGGCGAATACTGTGTATACCATGGACTGCCCGAAGAACAAACCAGTCGGTACTAGAGGAGATCAAACCTAAGCTTTCTTTAGAAGCTCAGATGACAAGACTTCGACTTTCATACTTTGGACACATCATGCGAAGAGAGAGATCATTAGAGAAAGACGTTATGCTTGGCAAGATAGAAGGTCAACGCAAAAGAGGAAGGCCAGCAATGAGATGGATCGATACAATAACAGCAGCTACGGGTACCAGTCTGTCAACAATGAGCCGCCTGACTGAAGACCGAACACAATTTAGGATAGCTATCCAGAGGGTCACCATGAGTCGACTCCGACTCGACGGCACTTAACAACATCATTACGATATAGTTTGTACCCAGGTATCACAGTGCCCCACTGGTTGTCCTCCTTCCACCATGTCTCTGATATTTCAATCATATCTAACCTCTCATTTAATGCTATATATTCTAACTCTCCCATCTTATTTTTTAGACTTCTAGCATTTGCATACAAGCATTTTAGAGACTGTATTTTATTCATATTAATTTGGCTATTGGTAGACATGGGTAATTTGGGATCTTTAAGCTCTGTCTGCTCCATACTCAAGGGCATTTGGGCTACTTTACTCTTTTTTGGAACCTCTCTGCTTTTGGTAGTATCCTTCAAGGATACATTCTTCTGAACTATGCGCTCTTGGGCGACTGTCGGCTTTCCCCTATTATCTAGTTTAAAAGCTGCTCTATCTCCTTTTTAAAGGTTAATGCCAGCAGCCTGGTTCCATCCCGGTTAAGGTGAAGCCCATCCCTTCGGACGAGCCCCTCCTTTCCCCAGAATGTTCCCCAGTTCCTAACAAATCCGAACCCCTCATCTCTGCACCATTGTCTCATCCACGCATTGAGACTCCGGAGCTCTGCCTGCCTTTTGGGTCCTGCGCATGGAACGGGAAGCATTTTGGAGACACTAGCACATGACTTCTTCTTTATCCTCTTTTAACAACTAGTATTCCTCTGTGCTTTTCCGATTCTCTGTTAAACTCCAGTAATGTTTTCAGTGGCCAGGAAGGCCATGTTTCCACCATACTTTCCTGGAAGCACTATCTTCTAACTTTGCTCCAGTCCACCTCTTTTATTTATTTATTTATTTATTTATCTATTTCTTCTATACCGCCCCTTCCAGAGATCAGGGGCGGTTTACATGGAACAAGTAAACATTTGTATACTGCTGTATACATTACATGCAACAGAGATTTTTAACTTTATACAGATAATAGATACTATATTACATGGAACAGAGATTTCTAACTTTATACAGTTAACAGTGCATTAAACTGTCGGAACTATTTACATTTTGTATACTTTTATAAATTCCTGTATTATAATATTGAGCAGAATTTTCTAACTTTTTACAGGTAGTGAGGCGAGGAACTACCGAAACTATTACAATGGTTATTTACCAAAAGGTTATATACAATGAATTACAGGGTGAAGCATTCGTAGAATCTTTTATCTGACTCTCAGAATCTTTTATCTGACTCTTGTATTGCTAATACTTGTCATGTATATAACTATATCTATCATATTATCTGAGATGTAACTGGACAGTTGCAAAAAAGGTTACAGCCTTGCAAAGCTACAAAGATTCTTCAGGATCACTGTCCCAAAATATCAACAAGAAATGTACTGATCTCGGCATCAATATTTTCAATTTTAGATTTTAGAATGCATAGTTCACTTTTGATTTCCAACAGCAGCAGCTCATTTGGGTTGCCTGTTTAAATTATGATGCAAAGCCTATATATTTTTTTATAGCATAGCCTTCCGAAATGCTTTCCAGTAACGATAGAATGGGTTGCAGAATAAAATCAAGACCGATTAGTACCAGAGATTGAGGCTGAGCATACGACGGTGAAAGGAGAGTTCTCAGAAGAGACTGAAAAGGGAACAGGAAGCGGGACGACGTCGGGGAGAGGGAATATTGAATAGACTGCTCTTGCTTGTTGAAACGGAGAAACAGCTGCCTCGGCCCGCAGTAGGAGGAAGGAGCCAGTGTAGCAGCTGCGGAATCAGGAAAGATGATGGGGGAGACAAGGTCAGAGAGGCCACAGTTTTTAACAAAAGGAGTCAGAATAAGGAAGGCGTCTGGCAAATATGCAGATGAGCATGACGGCTGATGGCAATTATCTCCATGACAACATCAGACTGTGAAATCTGCCTTGTCATTAGTTAATTAATACACAAATAGTCAAATTAATTAGAGTGTTTGCCATACATGATGCTTGGCATATATAAAGAGTTGGAAAGAAGAGTGGGGAGGGAGATGGAAAAAGCCGGAGGGGAAGAGACAAGATGCATAGAAGGAGAAAGAGGCAGATGGTGAATGACATGAGAGTGAGACGAGAGAAGAATATTAGTTGAGTGATTGTCTGTTTCTAGAAGAAGCACAAGGCAAAAGAGTGGATTAGCAGTTTTTAAACTCGGGAAGAGTAAAGCCAGTGCAAGGATGTCAGTCTTGACTACTGGCATCTGCAACTCTGAATTGTGAATCTTTTAAAAACATTGTTCACTGCATTTAACAGGGCTTTGAGTTTGTCAGAGGGATTCAGGAATGCTGGTTCTGTGATTTTATCAGCAAAGAATGGGAGTTTACAGGAAGGGCTGGTGCAAGGATATATTATAGATCAGCCTTATGGCCCCGTCCCCCAATGACATTTGATAATTAAATTCAACAGTCATGATCATTCCAACACTCCCCTTTCCATAACATTCCTATAAAAATGCATAATGGGACATCCCACTTTAAGAACATAAGAATGCCACACTGGGTCAGTCCAAACGTACATCAAGCCCAGTATCCAACAGTGGCATGGAAGCTGTCTACCTGTTGGGAACCTGACAAGTACCTGTGACCTGGACTGGCCATGCTTTCAGATGTTAAACTGCTTTGCCTGCATGTGTGTGCTTGCTTTCCTTCAGGTAAAAGAAGGTGCCGATTGTCTGGTTTTGCATTGATTGTTCTTTCTTGCCCTTCAGAAGGTCCCCTCCCCACCCACCACCCATCAGTAGCTGCTTCCTTAAGTGACATCCTAATCTTGCCTAATGGTTGAGTCAGCCCTGATTGCAGGATGATAATGAGGTGGGGGGGGGGCAAGGTCAAGAGAGGGGTTAAAGGTATAGCATGGAAAATATGTGTCTAGCAGCAAAAAAAACTGCCCTGAGCAGTGATGTTATAACCTTCACATCAGATGCTGCCATGATCATGGACCTCTTCCTATACACATTAGTAAACGTGTCTAATTCTGTTTAAACTTTTAGTTAAAATGTGTTTCAGAGCAATTTTCACAGAAATGGGCAGCACTATCTTCTCTGTCACTCAGGGAAGCCAACGCTTCATGCTGTAGCTCCAGACACTCAAGGTTAAAGTAGCAGATAGGAGCACATTACCAAAGAATTCACCAGTAGCACGTTTGGGCCACAGATCAAGCACAAAAGCCCATGCCATCTTTAAAGGGGGCATGTGTGTTCATCTTCCTGCCATTAGTGCATTGCAAACCCATGACACCACTCTAACTGGCACGCGGGTGCACTTAACCCCACCCATTGAGGTGGTATCCAATGCATCCATGTCAATAACAACATTTCTGCTTAGTGCGTTCCCATAATGCCCACATTAACCACAATGCACCATCAACACCCATCCCTAATCTACCCATTCCCATGCTACCCAGTTAGCATGGGGTCCACACTAAATTTCAGAGCAGCTCGCTTAGCTTAGCCCATGCTAAACTCCATGCTAACATGCCCCATAGACTTTACATTGAAAATCTTCAAGAATTCATTCAGGAAGGCTTCAGAGTGTGAATAGCAATAGTGGTCACCTTGACTCCTAAATGTTTGTCTAATGCAGTGCTCAAGAAAAGATCACCGACTTAAGTAAAACAGAAACCACGCTCGAACTGCATGAAGTGATGCATTGCAGCTTTAAATAGTTTGCAAATACTGAGAAACAGTTAACCACAGAGCACAGGAACATTATCTTGCTATTACTGTAAAAGAATGTGCAGTGTGCAAGAGTGTACGATTTCCGTGAAGGCGATGGCAGGGCTCCAGAAAAGATGCAATTTGCTCTTCATGAAAAAAAAAATGCTCAAACATATGTGAGGAGATGTTAACTAATTGCGACATCGAAAATTATTTAGGATTTCCAAAATGAACACATTGAAACCACCTGGCATGAATAATAAAAACACAAAACATTCCCTTTTTTTGCAAAACTGCATTTCAATTTATCTCCCACTGTGCATCAACTGTTACACAAAGTGATGATGATTTATAGATGACACAAATTACTTCGGAGTGTTTCGGGTTTTGCATTAACTATTATCAGGATCTGAGTGTTTATAATCAAAATGAACTTTAAGACTTTGATGGTGACTGAATAAAAAATGAAGTGATGTCATTATGCAGGGCTGTGCGAGGGGTGCCAGCCATACAGGGTGCAAGTATAGGAAGGGCACTGATGTCATCTCTGGGCTTCCAGAAAGCCCAACAAGACCGAGTTCCTGTGTGTGGTTGGGTGGAAGGGGGGCACCAAGTTCATGAGTTTCACAGAGAGCATTTCTAGTTTGGTACGTTTCTGTCATTATGCTCCCTGACACTTCTATAATCTGCAGAACAGTATCAAGCTAAAATTACACCCTATGTGACTTGTGAACCTGGTGAGCCACCACATCCCCAGCCACACGCAGGAACTTGCTCTTACTGAGCTTCCTGGAGGCCCAGATGACATCAGCGCTCCTTCCATACTTGTGCCTTCTGTGGCCACACCACTCGCACAGCTCTTGGTACAGCCCTAGTATTCTGTACTGCAATACCCAGCTTTCCGGGCTCTTCTCACACTGGCAGGTCCGCATATGAAATGCTGGTGGAGTTTCTTGCGTAGTAGCACAGCAGTGATGGTGGATACTATGATGGAACCCTAATGCTCATAGCTGCAGGTGGCATGGGATGGGTAGGCAAGACATGCAGCTGCTTCTCGGCCTCTTTGGGCTAAGGTCCAAGGGCAGGACTTGCATCATAAACTGAGAATGATCCCTTTTTGAACTTTTAGGCCAAGATTGGGAACTTGTGTATCAGTGGGCGAGTGGGGTTCATTCCCTGACACCTGACCCCATTGGGAACATGATGATGCTTAGGCCACTGCCAAGTCAGAAAGATTCAAACTGCTGCTATTAAAAAGACTAGACTCATGGACCTGATGAACTTATATTAATCAGATATGTATTTGCTCTCAGGAGCTGTACTGAATACAGCCGAAGACCCTGAGTACATGCTGTTGTATAGAACTCATTACAGTACTCATTATGGGGGTCATTCCGAATGGCGAATAGCAGAGTTGGACATCCGGTTGGATGTCCAACCCGCACTCATCGCTGGGACGTGATTCTGGTCCAAGCGCTTCCCGCACATACAGAGAGGTTGTCTAGGGAGCACTGGATGGGGCAGGAGGGGGCAGAATGGAGGCGGCACGGAGGCAAAGCAAGGTAGCAGGACATACAGGGCCTATTGAGGTCAGGATCCTGTATGTCCAGTAGCAGTGAGATGGACAGCCTGCTTATTCAACCCGAGGGTGGAATAAATACAGGCCACATCTCCAGTGGCGGCCTGCAGCACCCCGTTCACCACGGCACTCGCCCCAGATGGAGCCTGCCAACACGGCATGTCTTTGTGGGCCCTCACTGGTGGGCAGACAGTGTCCTGCTGGTACCTGTGTCAGTCATTCTATTTCTCACTAATTTACAAGAAAGCTAATGAGATACCAAATAATTCCATCAGCTAAATCAATAAACTAAATATGTAGTGTTACAAAAATACCAACATTGCAATGAAATTGTACATAGTTGTCTGTATATAGTTCAAATATGTTAAATGTATATAGTTCAATTGTTTAATGTAAAAGTTGTAATGATGTCTTATGTAAACAGCTTCTGATCATAAATAAATAAATTTCCATCAGTCGGCTGGACCTTGTCGGTGTCATGGTGACAGGACACCATTGCACCAGCACTCAAGCTGGAGCAGGCTGTACAGGGGACAGGTAGCATCTTGGACCTCTTGCACCACAGAATACAATGCACGCTGGCCCATCTAAGTGCCCGATTACACAATCGAAGGTGCATCCATGTCCCGCGGTTGTGGAGTTGGGTACATCTTGGCTCCATCCGTATTTATTTTTATTTATTTATTTAGCTAGCTATGTTTATATACCACTTTTCACCAGGTCAAAGCAATTTCCAGAGAACAGAACATTTTACATTGAACATATGTTATACAGGTAACATGGTAACATTTAACATTCAAACATTTTGTTGATAAAACATTTTAAATGAATATAAACAGCTATTTACAAGTGTGAGATTTATTGTGGTTGAGTTATGTAGTTGAAGGGATTAGGTTGGGGGGGCAAAGTATTCAGTGACTAGGTGGATTTTGGGGTGTTTGCGGAACGTAGGGAGGTTGGTGATATTTCTTGGTGTGTAAGGGAGGGAGTTCCATAGGGAGGGAGCGTAGAGTTCAAATGCTCTGTGGCATGTTTGTTCTCTGTATTTATGCATGGTGTGTGGTATGTTGAGTTTGTTGATTGTAGTTTGTCTTTGTGGCTTGGATGTTTGTGTTTTCTGTAGTAGGGGTTTGAGGCAAGTTTCCTGTTGGGAATGAAGTGCTTTGTTTGTGAGGAGGATGCATTTGTGATTTATTCTGCTGGTAAGTGGCAACCAGTGTAATTGTTTTAGGATGGAGGTAATGTGATCGTATTTATTTGCACCTTGTATAGTACATGCAGTGGTGTGTAGAGCAGTTTGTAGAGGGAGGAGTGTTGATTGAGGTAGTCCTTGGTAGATATTGTTACAGAAGTCTGCATGAGAGAGGGTAAGGGCTTGCAGTGCGGATCTGAAATCTGTTGGTTCAAGAAGTGGGCAAAGTCTCTGCAGGGTCTTTGTTTTGAAGTAGATTGTCCTTGCTGTCACTGTCATTTGGGTTTTGAAGGATAGTTGCTGGTCAATTGTAATGCTGAGGTATTTCAGCTCAGTTTTTACATTTATTAGTATGTTGTTGGATTTTGGCCGTTCAGACGGCCTAGGTGTGCACCATTCTGAATCAGCCTCTATGTGAACAGTGCAATGTACATCATATACCGATATACAAATGATAAGTAGTTTTAGTAGTAGTAATAGCACTTGCAGTCTGCCAGACAGACTCAGTTATGAGGGCACCTATATTTCCACTAGTACTTATAAGCACTTAAAGGCACATTTTAGATAGATCAGAATTCAGATGTCGAGGTCAGGACGTATGGTATTTTAGAAACAGCTCTGCTAAAGGTTGAGCCGTTTCTAAAATATGAATAAGGAGGTGCAGGGAAACACGGGAATCTCTACAGTAGGAATTATTTCACAAATATACATGTGGAAAAATCGACGGAGTAAACCCGGAAACTTATACGTTGGCACTTTCACCTGTATCTTGCCATTATTCAAGCCTAGATGTGTAGATCTAGGCGTCATTGTGGATAACATGTTAAAACCCTCGGCCCAGTGTGCAGCGGCTGCTAAGAGAGCAAATAGAATGCTAGGTATCATAAGGAAAGGAATGGAAAATAAAACAAAAGATATTATAATGCCTCTATATCGTTCCATAGTGAGACCACACCTTGAATATTGTGTGCAATTCTGGTCGCCGTATCTTAAAAAGGATATAGCATTATTAGAAAAGGTTCAGAGAAGAGCCACCAAAATGGTAAAGGGGATGGAAGGATACTCCTATGAAGAAAGGCTAAGAAGGTTAGGGCTCTTTAACCTGGAAAAGAGACAGCTGAGGGGAGATATGATAGAAGTCTATAAATTAATAAACGGAGTGGAACGGGTAAACGTAGATTGATTGTTTACGTTATCAGAATATAGAAAGACTAGGGGACATGCAATGAAGCTACAGGGTAAACTATTTAAGACTAATAAAAGAAAATATTTTTTCACTCAACGTGTAATCAAACTCTGGAATTTGTTACCGGAGGATGTAGTAAAGGCTGTTAGTGTAGCTGGGTTTAAAAAAGGTTTGGACAAGTTCCTGGAGGAAAGGTCCATAAACCATTATTAAGACGGGACCCAGGATATCAATGCTTGACCCAGTACAAGCATTGTGGAACCTGTGTCTTTTGGGGAAACTGCTAGGTACGTATGACCTAGATTGGCCACTGTTGGAAACAGGATACTGGGCTTGATGGACCTTGGTCTGACCCAGTATGGCAGATCTTATGTTCTTATGATGCAGTTAATTGAAGACACTATCATTACCTCATTTCAATTTGGAGGGAGAAATAAACACTCGGAGGGTTAAGGGTGCTATCACACTTAATCCCTCCTGTAAAGGGTTGGCCAAAAAGAGCACTTTTTAAGTACCTATTCATGTCAGGGAGCAGGTGTAAATCTGGATGTGGGCAAATTTGGGCTTGCATATGCATTTCTCATATAAAATGGGGAATATAAATGTAGATTTAGGTCTCGCTCAGGCCACGCCCAAACACACTCCCATGCAATTTCGACATGATATGGGCAGCTTTTTCTAAAATGGTCATTTACGTGTAGATGCACATTAACATGTAAGTGCTTATATTTGCATGTGTAAATTGTGAATAACGCTTCTAAAATAACCCCCTTACCATGTGCAATGATGTCTCCTGTCTGCATTTCAGCAACCTCTGCTTTTATTTCACACTTCTTAAACTTTGTCCCATCACCATTTCCATGAGAAAATATTTCCGGATGTTTCTCATACTCCGTCCTCATCCTTCTTGACCTCTCTGCTGCTTTTGACACTGTTGACCAGAACCTTCTCCTTGATACCCTGTCCTCGCTTGGTTTTAAGGGCTCTGTACAATCCTGGTTCTCCTCCTATCTCTCCCATTGCTTTCAGTGTTTGTTCTGGTGGCTCCTCCTCTTCTGCTATCCCTCTCTTAGTTGGTGTATCCCAGGGATCTGTCTTGGGTCCACTCCTTTTATCTCTCTATACCCAGTCCCTTGGTGCACTCATCTCTTCCCATGGCTTTCAGTACCATCTTTGTGCCGATGACTCCCAGATCTATCTCTCTACGCCTGAAATCTCTCCAGCAATCCAGACCCGGATCTCTGCTTGCCTTTTGTCACACCCTCATCGGGCCCCTCCGGTGGAGACTGGTATTACAGCTTAACACCTTTTCTTGGCTCTCTATATGTTATAGATAGCCCTGCCTGGCCCTCTGTGGGTGGTAGTTGTACCGTCTTCTTGTAATCACTCAAACACACAGTTCACACTTTAAATCAAGGGCTTTATTCCCCGTCCAATGAGGTATTCCTTTTCTTGAAGAACAAAAATAATCAAAAGCCACTCTGGCAAATAACAGAAGCAAACATTGAACAAAAAGTGCTTTCCTCAGCTTTAACTTTTTAACAAAAGAAAACAGTTCTCTTCATGAGCACTTAATCCTTTTCTTTTGCTGTTATAAATCAATCAGGGTTCACTTTAAACCAAGCAACTTCTGCCAGTTACTGAGTTGCTGTTTAAACCTTCCTTGTACATGTATTTTCTTATCTCAGTGAAAACTCTTCTTCTTCAGTTGTCACTAAAGAGCATTCCATTGGTTCAGTGTTATCTGGTACATTAGAAATATCATATGGCATTAAAGGATAACCATTTGTACATACGTTTTCTGTAGCAGCTGTCCTGCCGAGCTCACTCTGGTTAATCACGTCAGCTACGTGACTACTTCCTGGCTCTAGGCTAACACACTGCTGGGTATTACCGTATACTCTGGATAATGGCTTGTAAGAGCACTCCTCCTGTGTAAAGCTATGAGGTAACTGCCCATAAACACTGGTATTAGAATCAAACAGCTTGTGTCTTGCCTTGAATGGGTTAAAGGCTAATTCCTCTGATACAGCTGTGGGAGTTTTCAGTGCTGGCAACGGCACTCGAGAGAAGTCTGAGCATTTAAAGTTGCTAGCAGAATTATAAGGTAAGAGACCTTCCTTTCTCTTGTAACTGCCCGTACAAGGAAAGAAGTTGTTTCCTTTTCCCTTTATCTCTGCTCTAGGCTGGCTTCTTCTATTAATCCTGGACTTAGCCCATTCGGGTGTAAAACAGTCCTGTTCCACTTTGAATGCCTTGCTTCCTGCAACAGGATTCCTCCCTCTTCTCTTCTGGCTTTCACACACACACTCTGTGTTCAACAGCTGATCTCCACACGTACTCACATAGTCCTGAGACTCATTCAAGTTGTCCTCTGGTATATGTTGCTGACACTCTCTCTCATTTCCTTCCTTCCACCAACTTTGGTCCTGGAGATGAGATTGGCTTATAGTGTTTCTTTCTCTTTCCCTCCGTTCCCACGACTGAGGTTGTTGCTTCCACCTCTGTCCGTGCTCACTCTCCCTCACTGCTTGTGAGTGTGCCTTATGTATCTGTCCCCGGGTTCCACCCCTTCTCAGCTGATCCCTATCAGGTAAATCAACCTCCATTCTCATGCTGGCTGGGTGTGTCTTTTTACCCTTTTCCCACGTGTGCCGTGGTCGCTCATAGCAACTATTTGACATGTTTTTGTTTACCTCATCAGGTTCTGCCTGATTTTCTCCGTTAATCTCCATTTCCTCTGGGTCCCCTGGGTTTACCTTGTGACACATTCCCCCCCTTAAAACATTACTTGCTGCCGCCATTTCAGGTGGACAGCATGTAATTCGTGAGAGCGCGTCCGCGTTACCATGCAGTTTTCCCGCTCGATGTTGAACCTTGAAATGAAAAGCCTGCAGAGCCAAATGCCACCGGGTTAGTCTGGCATTGTTATTTTTCATCTGATGTAGCCATTTTAATGGGGCATGATCAGTTATTAATATGAATTGCCTCCCAGTGAGATAAAAACGAAAAGCTTCAATAGCCCACTTAATAGCCAGGCATTCTCTCTCTATTGTAGCATAGTTCCTTTCCGCGGGAGAGAGCTTCCTACTGAGATAGGCCACAGGATGCTCGCTGCCCTCGAATATCTGGGACATCACCGCCCCTAACCCCGTGTCTGATGCGTCAGTTTGTAGTATAAAGGGCAGGTTAAAATCAATGCCTCGTAAGATCGGGGCTTTACACAATTTCTCTTTAAGGATCCTAAATGCTATCTCTGCCTCGGGAGTCCACCTAACCTTATTTGGCGCATTTTTCTTTAACATCTCTGTAAAGAGAAAGCTTTCTTCCGCAAAGTGAGGTATGAAGCGGCGATAATAACCTAATAATCCTAGAAAACTCCTCACTTGTTTTTTGGTACTGGGCCTAGGGAATTCCTGCACACTTTTTATTTTACTGGCCAATGGCTTTACCACGCCTCGTCCGATCATGTGGCCTAGATATTTAGCCTCCTCTGTGGCGAACATACATTTGTCCGGATTAAGTGTGAGGCCTGCCCTTCTGAAAGCTCTGAGAACCGCCTCAACCCTAGTAAGGTGTTGTGGCCATGTTGTGCTGTAGATTACTACGTCGTCCATGTACGCAAGAGCGTATTCATGGTGTGGACGTAGAACCTGGTCTACCAGCCGTTGGCACGTGGCCGCGGCTCCCTGTAACCCAAACGGCATTCGCCGAAATTGGTACAGTCCAATAGGTGTAGAAAATGCCGTTTTGGGTTTCGAATCCCTGGTCAATGGGATTTGCCAGTACCCTTTACTCATGTCTAATGTGGTTAAGTATTTCGCCTGCCCCAAACGATCTAGTAGGTCGTCTATCCGGGGCATGGGATACGCATCAAACTGCGATATGTCATTGAGCTGTCGGAAGTCTATACAGAACCTTAAAGTTCCGTTGGGTTTGGGTACCAGTACTATCGGACTGGACCATGGGCTCCTGGACTCCTCTATTATGCCTGTAGCGAGCATTTCCTTTACTTGGGCAATTACTTCTTGGGTTCTAGACTCGGCCATTCTATATGGTCGTTGCCTTATAACCCGTCCAGGAGTCGTGATGATTTCGTGGGCTACAAGATGTGTTTCTCCGGGTAGGGTAGTTAATACGTCAGAGAATTTTACTAGTAACCGCATTAACTCCTGTTGTTGTTGAGGGGTTAAGTCCGTGCCCATCTTAGGAGAGGGTCTTTTAGCCCAATCCGCTAGTTGGGGTCCTAAATCTTCTTCCAGCCTTTCCTCCCCTAAGGCCGTTAAGCTCTTTACCTCCCGCATCCCCGTGGAGCCAAATCCATTCTTCCCTCTTTCTGTGGATGATAAGGAGGGTACTTCCTCAACAATTGGGAACCCTACGCGCTCACAAATTAGCTGTGCCACTCTATCACCTGTATGTATTTTGAAATCTTTGTCCCCAAAATTAAATAGTAGGACCTTTACCGGGCCTCGATAATCCGGGTCAATAACTCCCGCACCCACATCTATCGAGTACCGTACCGCTAGACCCGATCTCGGAGCTATGCGGCCGTAACACCCTTCCGGCACCTTAACCTGAATGCCCGTGTCTATTAATGCCTTCCCACCTTTAACCACTACCGCGTTCTCTGCACTAAAGAGATCGTATCCCGCAGCTACTGCGGATGCTCTCTTTGGGCCCTTAGCATGTTCAGTAATTTTACAAAATTGTAGAGTAAACTTTGGCTTTACTAGCTTAGGCGATTCCCGGGCCTGTGACTCCCCTTTTTGTGGTTTTCCAAAAAGTGGGCTGGGAATACTAGCTATTATAGCTTCTGCCTGTACTTCCTTAGCTGCTGAGGGACATGGTGTGGATGCAGGGACCAATATTTCTTGTAAATCCTTCTCCATTTCTCGGCAGAAGGGAAGCCAGTCCCGCCCAAGGACAACCGCATATGGTAAGTTGGGTACCACTGCTATCAGCATTTTGTGGATGGCCCCTAAACCCTGTATGCCTACCTCATACAATGGATAGTGGGACGCTTCTCCATGAACGCATCGTATGCGCACTTGACCCTCTACTTGATTCGAGGGGAATGACCGATGCTTCTCTATGATACCCCAAAAATCTTGCGAGATCATACTTTGATCCGCCCCGGAATCAAGTAGAGCTAAGACCAGTACTCCCTCCACCCGAACCATTTGAACAAATCCCTCAGGTATTGGTTCCTCCTTTTCTATTACAAGGGCCGTCTTAACCTTACATTCTCCTCGAATGTGTCCAGGCTTTCCACACTGGTAACATTTTTTAATGTTTGTGGAGGAAACCTCTTTGGCCATATTACCCCTAGGTGCCTTAATTCTTTCATACCTCTTCCATTCATCTGATTCATCCATACCTGCTACTTTTAAAAGGTTTACCCTGGATGTATCAGTTCTCTTAGCTTCCCTGAATACCTCAGCCATCCTAGTTGCTTCCTCCATATTGGAGCAATTCTGTAACGTAAGAAACGTTTTCATCTCTGGGGTTACTGCCAACAAGAACTGTTCTAGAATAATTTCGTCTAGAATTGATTCTACTGGTTTTCCCTCTGGATCTAACCATTTATAGGCAAGATTCCTAAGCCTTTGATACAATGCTTTAGGGGTTTCAGTTATATGCATGTGTGCCTCTCTAAACAATCGCCTATAATGCCTAGGTGAAAGGCCTAGTCTGTCTTTTACAGCCCTTTTAATTTCTACATAATTATTAGCCAGGCTGGCCGGCATAGCTTTAAATGCAGACAAAGCTTCACCGCTTAGGGTCATTGCAAACCGCATTGCCCATTGCTCAGATGGCCATTGAAAATTACTAGCAATCCTCTCAAAAGCTTCTATAAAATCATCCGGATTGTCCTCCGGTTTTAACTGTCCCAAAGACAAAGCAAAGTTAGTGTTCATCTCTACTTGCGGTATTGATGTAGTACGTGCTACTTCTTCACCAGTTTTCTTCAGCAGAGCGTCCACAGCTTCTAATAGCGGCCTTTGCTGCTCCCTCGCAGAAGCTATGTATTGCTCCTGTAAATGCTGCACCATTTTGGCTTGCTTGTCCCACTGTTCAGCTATCCACGACATCACGTCCTGTGGTTCCATCTTCTCCAGACGCTGTTCCTGTAAGAAAAAGAAAAGAGAAAGGCCCACCAAGTGCGGTATCTTTTATACAGGACTTTACTCTAAACTAGAGCGCCCCCTCTTTCCTCACAGGATATCCTATCCCAGTCTACACAGGCTACTATTACCTTAGTCTCCTGGCAGACTCAAGCATGTGAGAAAAGGGTCTTTTCCAGTCCTCTGGCCGACCTGCCAGCGAATATTCCACTGCACTTGTCTTGTGATGCCAAATATTCTCCTTCCTTTAGGCAATGTCTTTTTGTTTCTTCTGTTCCAAAAATATTTTGCCTCCCCAAAAAAAATATCCTGCCAACTACGCCATTTTTATGTCACACCCTCATCGGGCCCCTCCGGTGGAGACTGGTATTACAGCTTAACACCTTTTCTTGGCTCTCTATATGTTATAGATAGCCCTGCCTGGCCCTCTGTGGGTGGTAGTTGTACCGTCTTCTTGTAATCACTCAAACACACAGTTCACACTTTAAATCAAGGGCTTTATTCCCCGTCCAATGAGGTATTCCTTTTCTTGAAGAACAAAAATAATCAAAAGCCACTCTGGCAAATAACAGAAGCAAACATTGAACAAAAAGTGCTTTCCTCAGCTTTAACTTTTTAACAAAAGAAAACAGTTCTCTTCATGAGCACTTAATCCTTTTCTTTTGCTGTTATAAATCAATCAGGGTTCACTTTAAACCAAGCAACTTCTGCCAGTTACTGAGTTGCTGTTTAAACCTTCCTTGTACATGTATTTTCTTATCTCAGTGAAAACTCTTCTTCTTCAGTTGTCACTAAAGAGCATTCCATTGGTTCAGTGTTATCTGGTACATTAGAAATATCATATGGCATTAAAGGATAACCATTTGTACATACGTTTTCTGTAGCAGCTGTCCTGCCGAGCTCACTCTGGTTAATCACGTCAGCTACGTGACTACTTCCTGGCTCTAGGCTAACACACTGCTGGGTATTACCGTATACTCTGGATAATGGCTTGTAAGAGCACTCCTCCTGTGTAAAGCTATGAGGTAACTGCCCATAAACACTGGTATTAGAATCAAACAGCTTGTGTCTTGCCTTGAATGGGTTAAAGGCTAATTCCTCTGATACAGCTGTGGGAGTTTTCAGTGCTGGCAACGGCACTCGAGAGAAGTCTGAGCATTTAAAGTTGCTAGCAGAATTATAAGGTAAGAGACCTTCCTTTCTCTTGTAACTGCCCGTACAAGGAAAGAAGTTGTTTCCTTTTCCCTTTATCTCTGCTCTAGGCTGGCTTCTTCTATTAATCCTGGACTTAGCCCATTCGGGTGTAAAACAGTCCTGTTCCACTTTGAATGCCTTGCTTCCTGCAACAGGATTCCTCCCTCTTCTCTTCTGGCTTTCACACACACACTCTGTGTTCAACAGCTGATCTCCACACGTACTCACATAGTCCTGAGACTCATTCAAGTTGTCCTCTGGTATATGTTGCTGACACTCTCTCTCATTTCCTTCCTTCCACCAACTTTGGTCCTGGAGATGAGATTGGCTTATAGTGTTTTTTTCTCTTTCCCTCCGTTCCCACGACTGAGGTTGTTGCTTCCACCTCTGTCCGTGCTCACTCTCCCTCACTGCTTGTGAGTGTGCCTTATGTATCTGTCCCCGGGTTCCACCCCTTCTCAGCTGATCCCTATCAGGTAAATCAACCTCCATTCTCATGCTGGCTGGGTGTGTCTTTTTACCCTTTTCCCACGTGTGCCGTGGTCGCTCATAGCAACTATTTGACATGTTTTTGTTTACCTCATCAGGTTCTGCCTGATTTTCTCCGTTAATCTCCATTTCCTCTGGGTCCCCTGGGTTTACCTTGTGACACTTTCTGACATTGCTGCTTGGATGTCTCACCGCCGCTTGAAACTGTACATGGCCAAAACTGAGTTTCTCATTTTTCCCCCTAAACCTTCCTCTCTCCTTCCTCCTTTCTATTGTTGATGTTTACTAAACCGCACTAATGTCACCCGCGGTAGTTTCTGCGGTAATGGTACAGATGCCCATACAAAGGAGTGGGAGGTGCATTGTACGACAAGCAGTGCCAGGTAACGCACATAACAATGCGCCGTCGGGTAACGCATGTCGCAAGGCGCCATACAGGGCACATCACAAGGCACCTTAACCGGAGGCGCCTCACAAGGTATGTTATCATGCGCCCCACAAGGTGCCTTAACCTAAGGCACCATGCAGCCACCCCCAGAAGGCCCCATATAAGGTGCCAGCAAGGTGCCCCATAAGGCACCATAGGTTAAGGCACCTGAAAAGCAGGACATGGGGTAGCAGCCTGCACATGAACACCGGATGCCACACAGCTGACAGACGCAGATAGACAGACAGAAGGATGGTTAGCGATTGTGATGAGGGTAATATGTGCTGGCAGCACAAATCAGCAGAGATATGACTGTTACAGGAATGACAAGTACTGGTGTAGGAAAGGCATAAAAGGAGAACAAAGAGGGAGGGAACCCATGACCACTAGCCTGAAAAGCACTGCACAAACCAATACGCCATGCCACGACTGTGAGGTCCACAGCAATGGCTGCATACAAGAACACTGCAGGGCACCACATAAAATGCCTGCTGTGTGCCAGGAGAGGGCTACCCAAACAGTCACCATGATGCAACGCACATGCACAACAGGCGTCCACAGCTCATATCACAGTCTGTAAGTGGGACGGGAGCCACATAGAAACACATGCACACACACCATGAGATGTAATGCAGTGTAAACAGCATGCAAAAGAGCATGGGAGAGATACACGAAGGGTGTCAGGGGCCGGCTGAAGGGACAGCTATGTGGTGTGGGGGCCCCTAGCCCAGGCCATGGCCTATAGGCATAGGGGTGCCACTATTTAGTCTTTGAATAAAGAATAATTTGTCCACGTCCAGAGTTTGGGCTGCTGGGACTTGTAGTTGTGCTACCACTTAAAAAAAACAGTAGTATTGAGAACCGAGGGGTTTTTTCAAAAGACACACAGGAATTTATTTCCTTCTTTTCAAAAAAGCATATAGCTCAAACAAAACAACAGGATTCTTCTCCAAAACAAATGATCCTCAGGAAAATCACACAAAAACCCAACAGTGAAATTGCTTTAGCTGGCTTTCACAACATACGTAGCTGTTTCCCAAACATACAGCAATAAACACAGTTTCTTTTCTTCAAATCAAAGTAAATGTCTTTTTCTTCCTTCAACAGGGTACTTAGCGATTCAGGCTAGAATCATTCTCCCTGTCTTACTCCCTGCTTTTGGTGGTTTTCAGGTTACAGACTTTTTCCTTTATCCAGCAGCTTCTATTCTGCCTTTTTCCACCATGAACAGTCCATTAATAAATCCTCTGAGTCAGAATCAGGTTCAACAGATTCTACCTGCATTTCCTCTGGGTTTTCTACCGGTATGTCTGTCTCTAAGCCTTCATGCAATGCTTCTTGCTTGAAACTCTCTAAGAGCTCCTGAATTCTCCTCCACTGGGAAAGGGTTTTCACCTGGAGTGAGAAGTTTCTTTTCCTGACTCAAACACCAGAGTGCCTCTAACTGGCTTAGGTCACTCTTAGGTATATTTTTATCCACCCACCTTCTGGGAACTGGAATATTTTTAGCTGGTCCATGTACTGGAGGAACTACATCTTGCCCCTTGTCTGCAATTCTTCCAACTACAGCTCTACTGGCTTCTGAAGCAATTGCAGTTTCCCTGCAAGCCTAGCTCTCTTTCTGGGTGCTGCTTTCACCTCTGAAATCCCCCTGGAAATCTCCACCATTCTCCTCTGTGGTGAGTTCTCTGGGTCTTTCCCTGGTGCTTCTCCCTCCACGGAAGTCTGCAGTGTTCTCTCTAGTCAGCTCTCTCGTGTGCTGCTCTCTCCCTGAGTATTGCTCTCTTGTGGAATCTTCTCTCCAGCCAGTGCTACTCTCACGTGTTTCTCTGGGTTTATAAGGCTGCCTTTTGCTTAACCTGCACTGTCCCTTACCCAGGTGTCTCTCATTATCCTCCAAGCCTGCCCTTAGATCAGCAGAGCTTGGGTGTGGCTTAGCTTCAGCAAGTGCGTGTGTTTTTCCTTTGCCTGCACCCTGAAAGCTACAGATATCTTGCCTGTCTCCTTCCTTAAAGGTAGATCTATAATTTTCCTCTGTTTGCATGGGCTCAGCCATGCTCTCCTCATCACAGTGGACAGCCCGTGGACCAGGGCAACGGAATGAAAAAGGAACATGTGAGAATCCAACCTACACAGTGACATGGCACAGACCTGCCAACAACAGCAGTACCAATCCACCAAGCCAACTGTTCACATGGACACTACAAAGATATAGCCATATGTAACACACAATATGCAACAGATAGGCTACAGAGAGGGCACACTGTGGCGTACAGTGCAGAGATGGAAAGGTGTGCAGAGAGGTGATGAGGCTGTAGCCATTGCATGGGCAGGTTAGCAGAACACAGGAAAGGAAAAGGAATAGAACATGTGGGAATCAAACTGGCAACCTATGGACTGCCAATGGACGTCTGTGACCACTATCCCAAACAACCCCAACAAGCACAATGCAAACAAGTTATCACAAAAGGCACACACTGGATCACAGTGCTGAAACGGATGGACCCTCTGCTCCACTGCGAACAGCAGACATCGCGTCCCTCACCCTGCTGCACCTTACGCCTTGGATAAACTCCCGGGGTCTATGTGCCAGGCACCCTCGCAAACAGACATCCAATCCATGCTGAAAGCTCACCTAACCGCTGCTGCCTGTGGGCTCTAACTACCCTGATCCTCCTCCTCCTTCGCCTCTCCTACCCCTGCTTCCACATTCTCTCACTTATCCTAACTAGAATGTAAGCTGTGGTGAGCAGGGTGTCTGCCCGACATGTCTGTGCAGCGCTGTGTACAAGGGGCAGTGTCAGACATAAGTACTGAGTTATCTATGTAATTAACCAGTTGTCTATCCCACCTTATCAATCAAATAAAGCGGTGGTCAATGGAGAGCCATGTGGCATGCCCAAGGCCACAAGGAATGCCAGTAAGACTAGAAACCCCAGTCCCACAGGCCTGACATTGCTGTCCCCAGGTGGGATGTGAACCCATGGCCCTCTGGCCTGAAGTACCTTGTCCTAACCAATAAGCCATGTCTCCCACTGTGCAGGTGCAGTAGGTGTGGTAGTAATGAAAGTAATGAGATAATACTTTGTAACATAGTAACATAGTAAGTGACGGCAGATAAAGACCAGCATGGTCTATCTAGTCTGCCCAGCAAGATGGCAAGAGTAGGTGCACCTGTCGCTCTGTGCAGGCCACCCCTCCCCATGTTTTTGTTTCTGTTTAGGGGTGAACCCACCACTCCATGTAGGACACCCTTATTTGTTCAGATGCTAGATAGTTCAGAAGTTAGATGGTACTGTTTATTTTGCTTTTATCCTGTTGCTGTAAAGGGATCCACTGTGTTTGTCCCATGCCGTTTTGAATTCCATCACCGTGTTTGCCCTCACCACTTCCATCGGGAGGGCATTCCAAGCATCCACCACCCTTTCAGTGAAGAAATATTTCCTGACATTGCCTTTCAATTTACCACCTTGCAGCTTCATGTTATGCCCTCTAGTTTTACAGCTTCCCCGTCTTTGGAAGAGGTTTGTTTGTTCATCATTTCTCTTTAAGTATTTAAAGGTCTGAATCATATCTCCCCTGTCCCTCCTCTCCTCCAAAGTGTACATATTTAGGTCTTCAAGTCTCTCCTCATAAGGCTTCTGACGCAGGCTCCAAATCATTTTGGTCGCCTTTCTCTGAACAGTTTCCAGTCTTTTTACATCTTTTGCAAGATATGGCCTCCAAAACTGAACACAGTATTCCAAGTGAGGCCTCACCAGTGACTTGTACTGTGGCATAAGTACCTCTTCCTTTCTGCTGGTAATCCCTCTTTGAATGCAGCCCAACATCCTCCTGGCTTTTGCCACCGCCTTGTCGCACTGTTTTGCCACCTTGAGATCATCAGAGATAATCACACCAAGGTCTTTCTCCTGAACCGTGCATACCAACCTCTCACCCCCTATTGTGTACTTTTCCCTTGGATTTTTGCTACCCAAGTGCATGACACTGCACTTTTTCACATTAAATCGTAGTTGCCAAGCATTAGACCAGTCTTCCAGCTTTTGTAGATCTTTCCTCATGTTATCCACTCCCTCTGGGGAGTCCACTCTGTTGCAAATTTTTGTGTCATCTGCAAAAAGACAGACCTTTCCATTCAGTCCTTCAGCAATATCACTCACAAATATATTGAACAGTGCCGGGCCCAGGACCAAACCCTGAGGCACCCCGCTAATCACCTTCCTCTCATCCGAGTGAGCTCCATGTACCATCACCCTCTGTTGTCTGTCAGTCAACCAATTTCTAATCCAGTTTACTATCTTGGGACCCATCCCCAAGCTACTGAGTTTATTGACAAGCCTCCTATGAGGAACAGTATCAAAGGCTTTGCTGAAATCCAGATAGATGACATCCATTGCATGCCCCAGATCTAGTTCCTTGGTCACCCAATCAAAGAACTCAATCAGATTTGTTTGGCAAGACCGTCCTTCGGTAAAACCATGTTGCCTGGGATCTTGCAACCTGTTGGTTTTGAGAAAGTTCACTATTCGCTCTTTCAGGAGCGCCTCCATTACTTTTCCTGCCACCGAGGTAAGGCTCACAGGCCTGTAATTTGACACTTCTTCCCTGTCACCACTTTTGTGTAGAGGTACAACATTAGCCATTCTCCAGTCCTGAGGAACCACTCCTGTTTCCAAGGATCTGTTGAAGACATCCTTTAACGGTCCTGCAAGAACCTCTCTGAGCTCTTTCAGTATCCTGGGATGTATCCCATCTGGTCCCATGGCTTTGTCCACTTTCAGTTTAGCAAGTTGTTCTAACACCTCATCTTCTGTGAATGGTGTGGTATCTACTTCAGTCCTATTTTTATATTTGGGAGTCACAGCTGGTCCATCTCCAGGATCTTCTTTAGTAAAAACAGAGCAGAAGTATTTGTTTAGCAATTTCGCTTTTTCAGTGTCACTTTCCACGAGTCCTTTCCCAGCACTTCTGAGTCCTGCAATTCCAACTCTGATCTTCTTCCTTTCCTGAATATACCTGAAGAAAGTTTTGTTGCCACCCTTAACATCTTTAGCCATTTTTTCTTCTGCCTTTGATTTTGCTATCCTTATTTCTCTTTTTGTCTCTTTGAGTTGGATCCTGTATTCATTTCTGTGTTCTTCTGTTTGCAAGCTTTTGAATTTTGAAAAAGCTGTGTTTTTTGCCTTTATTTGCGCAGCCACCTCTTTGGAAAACCAAATAGGTTTCCTTCTCCTCTTGTTTTTATTTATTTTTCTTACATATTTATCTGTTGCCCCTTTTATTGCCGCCTTTAGTTTAGTCCATTGCAATTCCACTTCCCTTATCTACTTCCACCCCGTCATCTCCTCCTTTAAGTACTCGGCCATTTTATTGAAGTCAGTGTTTTTGAAGTTTAGGACTTTGAGCTTGCTATGATTGGCCTGTACCATGGCTTTTATCTCAAACCACACCGTGTGATGGTCGCTGTTGCTCACAGGGGCACTCATGCAGACATTCGACATGTTATCACTGTTGGTAAGCACTACATCCAGCGTTGAGCTTTCCCTGGTTGGTTCCATCACCATTTGTCTAAGTAATGCATCTTGGAGAGCATCCACAATTTTTTTGCTTCTTTCCAGATGTGCAGAAGGAGTAATCCAATCCACATCAGGTAGATTAAAGTCACCTAATATGATCGCTTCCCCCTTTGCTGCTATCTTGGCAATATCTATAATCAATTCGTTATCTCTCTCTTCAATTTGAGTCGGAGGTCTGTAGACTACAGCAATATGGATGACAGTGCCATCTCCTCTTTCCAACGCAATCCAGAGCGCTTCTTCTTTTCCCCATGTTCCCTGCATTTCAGTAGCTTTAATACTGCTTTTGACATACAAGGCTACTCCTCCTCCTTTTCCATTTTCTCTGTCTCTTCTGAATCGATTATAGCCAGCTATGGCTATATCCCAATCATGCGATTCATTAAACCATGTTTCCGTAACGGCCACGATGTCCAAATCCGTTTCCACCATTAGGGCTTCCAGGTCTGGAATTTTTTTGGCTAAGCTTCGAGCATTTGTGCTCATTGCTTTCCAGCATTTACCTGGCTTGTGTGTATTTTGCATTGATTTTATTCTGCCCATTTCTTCCCACTTGTTTTTGATGTGTGGTTTAAGAGTATGGCTGTTTCTGATGTTGTTCTGCTTTTGCAGGGGGTGGCATGCAGATGTTGACCTTCCACATCCGTCACCCCCTTTTCCTAGTTTAAATGCAAATGTGATGTAACTATATCCATACATGGTACACCATAACAATACCTGTTCACCTACCACCTCCCCCGCAACCCCGCACCCGGATGGTGTACCCCAAGGATCTGGCCTGGATCCCTCATTACCCCCTCCATACACAGTCCCCTGGTGTGCCCATCACCACCCATGGATGGCTGTACCAGCTAGATACTGATGGCTCACAGAGCCACCTACTCACACCTGAACCCTCCCCGGCTAACCAATCCCTGATCCACGCCTGTCATGACGACATTGCTGCCTGGATGTCTCACCACGGCCTGAAAGTGAACATGGCCACAACCGTATCTCCCATCCATCATTGTAACACCTCCATGCCCCCCTCTGTTGTAGGTGTCTGTGGATAACTCTGTACCTCTCCCAGTGTCCCCAGGCCGCAATCTGGGGCCATCCCTGACCCCTCACCCCCGTTCACAACACACAGCCATCTGATAGCTAACACCTGCCCCCCTTCCTCTACAACAGCAGTGATACCCACCCCATCCACCCTGAACACACCACCAATATGCCTATGCACTTCCCAATCGCATCCCATCAGTACCTCAGTAGTCTTCCCCCTGCAGGTCTCACCTGGACACACCTCATTCCCCATCAATGTGTGCAACAATTTTCTGTGCATCCAACCCTGCGCCAGGCCAGTCATGGCCACACTACCCCCCTTGTCAGGTCACGTGAAAGCCTCCCTATCCTTTACCGTATCCATGTCAAACATCCCCTATTGAGCTCAAAATGCAGAGACTCTGTGGCTCCCCACCACCTCTCGCCTCCCATCTCCCCGTACAAACCCCCTAAAAACATTGGCCCCCAGCAGACACCCACCACCTGTGCAGTACACCCCTACTGCTAACCCCATACTCCGCCCCTCTCCATGATGCCCCGTATGCCGTGAAAAAACTACCGCTGTCCGTATAGCAGGCACCGTCTCCAACCCCCCACAAATCCAGGATGAAACCACACATCCTCGCTGCAGCCATGGAAGCATGATTCCCCTGACCCCCCCCCCCCCTTGTCTCCAGCAGTATCCCTCCCACCCCATCTGTGTCCGTGCTGACTAGGGAGTAAGCTATGATGTGCAGAACATGTCTCCCACCTGTCTGCACAGTGCCGCATATGCCATGTAACACTATACAAATGCTCATTAGTAGTAGTAGTAAATGTCTGCACCATCATGGCCACAGCACCAGAACACACAGCTGACAGGGGGCACATGTCAGGCAGGCACACCAGGCTGACAACACACACACAAGGCAATAAGGTCTGAAGGGAAGATACAGAGATGTAATCTCATGCTGCCACACAGTGAAGTGCATATGCAGTGCACAGGCAAATGCACAAACATGCCAATGATGTCATGCCCCATTGGCCCAGCACCACCCCTCAGATGTGTAGACCTAATGTGTGGGTATCAGTGGGTCATACAGCAGTGTAGATGCCCCTAGAACAGCATGTGATGTGCTGAAAAAGACCAGACGTCAGGGAGTCATGTAAATAAACACCTTTAATGCACACATGGCATAAAAAACAGTGACACAATGCAACATGAGGACACGGTATCAGGTACGAGAGTCACATGTGAGCAAAAAGCAAAGAAGGCGGGATCCCACTGACATACAGAGGTAGCATTATCTGGAAGGCCCTCTGCAATGGGTGCTGTGGAAACAGGAGCAGTCATAATATGGCAATGTACAGGGACTGCACAAATGAAGCCTGGAAATGGACACACCTGCCACCACAGTGCAAAGGTACTGGCGCAATGTCATGTCAGAAAGAGGACTGTGCACACATGCAAAGATAAGCCTGCAAATCAATGTACATTGCCACATCTGTCCAGTAAACACATACAATAACATGTAGGTAGAGGTGCAAAGAGACGTCCACAACAGTGCACGTACCCACACAAATTCCACCCTGGCACATGCACCAGTGTAAGAGACGAGTCAGGCACATGCGCATGCACCGTGTATGTTGAAACACGACAGAGTGCTTCCCCATATCCACTGTAACACCCCCTGCGATGGTCAAACAGCAATCAGAGATGGTGGCACGCATCACAGTGTTCTGGAGGCAAATAGTGTGTCATGTACAAGTGAAAGTTAGCCACACAAATTAGCAGGACCTACAGAATGTATCTCCTGTGCCACATACGTGGCTGCATGTACCTGTGTAGCCAAATATTGGTGCAATGCCTGCAATGCGAGCCCCACACATTGGCCACACACAGCTGTACAATGTCAGATGGATGTACAACATACAGCGCACGTGAGTTCCTGCTGTAGATGCACGGACAAGTGTCCACAGTGCAAATGCCACCTGTGATCCCACAAGTCCGTCTATGATTATCCCAGATTACATGGCCATGCAAAGTCACGAGTGACGTCTCAGTATTCCACAGCAATGCAAAGGTGATGTCTCTCTGCTGCGATAAACCCAGACAGAGTACGGCAGCAATGGCGTGTTGGTCCCCTCGGTGATGCTCAAAGTATCAGGCCAAAAATGATGCACAACATAGGCATGTGTCTGACTCGCATAGGTCCATCTCCCACTGGCACCATCACCCAGGGACCGTTGTATGGAGGTGTCCTGTCCACCCACAGTTGGGAAATGGGGACTCCATATGCAGCATAGTAGATGTGCTTTGTGTGTTGGCTGTGCCCTGTGTTAAAAGGAGTAGAGAGAAGGTAAAGGTATTTTAAACACACCATCAGGTCACAATGCAGACAGTGACACCACAATATGTGCATAATGAATCCCCAGATATTAAAACATGACACGACCACAACACACAGCACAGTGCATGTTGAGCACAGCAGGAGATGGCACTGCAGACCAGTTTACCATCTCGACATGGTCATGTCAATGCCCATGTCACAGAGGCATCCTAGAGGTCCACAGCATGTCTAGCAGTGGTGGTGCACAGAGATCCCACAGAAAGGCACGATGATACAAACAGGCCAAAAGAAACATCTACACATGGATGTCAGTCAAAGAAGATCTAAGGTGCAACCTACCTTCAGTGTGCAGGAGGTGTCTGATGGGGACTGTCTGAGCCAGGCAAAGGGCACAAGGGGCCACAGTAGAGGCAGAGGATGTCAATGAAATGTGTCCAATCACCACATCATCATGGTCAGCCATCAGTGGCACATGTCCAAGGTATGGTGAGATGTGTGTAACCGAAACATTGATGCGTAGTGTCCTGTCAGCAAACATGAGACACGTCAGGCAACAATACATGACACATGCGTAGACACATGCACACAATGTACACAAGGGCAACAGCAGAAGGTCACAGAGAGATGGGTGATCACCACTGCACAGGTGCCCAGACACATCCCTGCACCAGAAAATGCCAGAGGACATCAGAAGGTGCCGTCACCTAGACATGCCCCAAAGACACAGAGACATACACTGTGAGACAAGGTGAGCATGCCGCAAGTAGCATATGGCATGTCTGTGCACAATCAGTGACCAGTGGAGACAATCATTACACTCCATGCAATGATACACTGATGTTGTGTAATGCCACAATGCCAGGGAAGGCTGTATGTGCTATTCACCAACCCCACACCCTGTGCATGGAGACACACACAGCCTGGTCACATGTGCCCCAAATACAGTGTGTAAACACCCGAAATGTGCACAGGCCAATGGCCATATGCATGTCAACCGGAACATATGGGGGATGGAGCCGCAGGCCAAACACGTGTACAACAATATAGGTGCAGTGGAGAGGGAAACACAGACATGTGTAATGCTGCACTGCCCCCACAGTACATTTACCTTTAAGTCCACCCACCCCAGTCACCTGCAGGTCTGAATGATGTACACACAGTTCCCACATGCACCACAGCATTGGGCACGGTCTAGAGCCTATCCTGGGGAGTCAAAAACACAACTGACATATATATATGTCATGATAGTGCTGTGAAACACATAGGGCAGCAGGTAGATGGAGACACCTATGCACATCCCCACATATGCAGAACTTACAGGAGAATAGCTCCTCGATCAGATGTTGCCTGACTGCCATCCTCTCATGTGTGTCACCACGGCCACATACAGGAGGGCACACAGGATCCTCCTCCAGATCCTCATTAATTTTGACTGGGAAATTGTGCCTGAGAGCAATGTTGTGCAGGATGCAACAGGCCAGAATGATATGTGCCACAGTCATGGGTCCATATTGTAAGGCACTGCCAGTCCTATCCAGACACCTGAAGTGACTCTTCAGAACGCCAAAGGTGCGCTCAATGACTGAGCGGCTGGAGGCATGGGCCTCATTGTACCTCATCTCTGCACCTGCCCAATGAGAGATGCACAGGTGTCAGCAACCAGGCACGACAGCCATATCCCACTTCACCTGCAGAAATAAATGTGGTAGGTCAAGCGGGAGATGATGGACACACAAAAGCACAGAAGTAGCAATGTGTAACTGGACAACAGATAAACAGGGACACAAACATACAACATCATAGAATGACACACGATGGCACTGCACCAGCATCTGGAACTGGGAGACCCAGAACCCTGGGGAAGGCTAATGAGGGCAACACACATCAACTGTATCCAGGTCAAACACACGGACAAAAACCTGTACCCAAACGGCAGTAGTGACAGGTGTGAAGGCATATGGCCGACAGTGGCAAAGCATACTGGAAGGGGCAGAGATGCACATGTGTGCAACCATGTGATGCCCATGATACATTGCACACACAGCAGATGTCACCGAAACACATACCTGAGTGGTCAGGTTGGAATGGCAGTAGAGACAAGATAACATGGACAGACATACAGCATACATGTGTGATGTAAAGTGCAACCACAGCTCCACCCACGTGTTGTCACACACATGGACAACGGAGAATAGTCCCCACACACACCGTATAGCATGAGGATGTTTCTGGGTGCATACCTAACCCCCCCGGACCGCACACACACACACACACACATGTTGCATATGGAGTCCATGAGGGATACACCACAAAGAATGAATAGTGAACTTTCTCAAAACCAACAGGTTGCAAGATCCGAGGGAATCCGAAGGACGGTTTTGCCAAACAAATCTGATTGAGTTCTTTGACTGGGTGACCAAGGAACTAGATCAGGGGCATGCAATGGATGTCATCTACCTGGATTTCAGCAAAGCCTTTGATACTGTTCCTCATAGGAGGCTTGTCAATAAACTCAGTAGCTTGGGGATGGGTCCCAAGATGGTAAACTGGATTAGAAATTGGTTGACTGACAGACAACAGAAGGTGATGGTACATGGAGCTCACTCGGATGAGAGGAAGGTGATTAGCGGGGTGCCCCAGGGTTCGGTCCTGGGCCCAGCACTGTTCAATATATTTGTGAGTGATATTGCTGAAGGACTGAATGGAAAGGTCTGTCTTTTTGCAGATGACACAAAAATTTGCCTACTATTCATCCTGGTGTTATGGTACCAGCTCTTGTTTAAGTTTCACAGGTCTGCCAAATCCCCAGGATGCCCCAGGCCTCAGTACAGAGGTCCATTGTCCATCCTGGTGTTATGGTACCTGTTCTTGTTTAAGTTTCACAGGTCTGCCAAATCCCCAGGATGCCCCAGGCCTCAGTACAGAGGTCCATTGTCCATCCTGGTATTATGGTACCTGCCCCTGTTTAAATCTCACAGGTCTGCCAAATCCCCAGGATGCTCCAGGCCTCATTACAGAGGCCTACTATTCATCCTGGTATTATGGTACCTGCTCTTGTTTAAGCAGGTCTGCCAAATCCCCAGGATGCTCCAGGCATCACTACAGAGGGCTACTATTCATCCTGATGTTATGGTACCTGCTCCTGTGTAAGTTTCACAGGTCTGTCAAATCCCCAGGATGCTCCAGGCCTCACTACAGAGGCCTACTATTCGTCCTGGTGACATGGTACCTGCTCTTGTTCAGATTTCACAGGTCTGCCAAATCCCCAGGATGCCCCAGGCCTCAGTACAGAGGCCCATTGTCCATCCTGGTGTTATGGTAGGTGCACTGGCTGATGTGTGCAGGCCACACATATTGCCATGTTGTGGCTGGAACCTGCAGGGCATATAGCGGCACATTACCAGGGCACACTCGGGTGTGGCTGTTGCTGTGTGCAAGGGCCACTGGTGAGACACATGATCATTGCCCCTGCCAGTGTGTACAGTGGCACATGCCTATGCAGTCTGTGCATGTTGGACAAGGATCGCAGACAGGTTGATGGGTGTAGCAGACATGCTGACACAGTGGTGCATATGTGTGGGATGTGGGTATGCCCTGCCCCCCCGGCACACCATGCATGTATGCCGACACCATGCAGACCCCCCATGCATGGTGCCCATGACCCACAGCACGGCAAAGGCACATATGGTGCGGTGCCGTAGGCCCAAGCATGGATAGGCTGCCGGGGCGGCAATGGGTACCAGGGGGTTTGCACACAGGGCACGTAGGGGCCAACCTGGACATGCACAGCTGCAATGCACACTTGTGTGTGGGAGGGGCAACAGCTAGCAGTTGACACACAGCACACAGTAGGTGCAGCCACTTGCCGCACCCAGGTATGTGTGTGGTGCAGCAACGGCTGCCATGGAAGTCTGTTCCATAATGTCCCCACACATTGCTTCACCCACAGGTCGAGGACCTGTGCAAGAAGGCCCGTGAGCTGCGAGCCAGATACCCCTACTTCATGGCACTGGTGCAGCGGGAACAGCAGGCCCAACGGGACGGTGAGTGATGCGGCATGTCCCTGTGGGTCAATGGCCTGCGGGACCACAGGACATGTTTGAATGATATGCCAGATGTGTGACCATGGTGGTAATGTATGTACCTCTCCCCCACAGTGGCCGCACATGCAGACGAGGCCCCAGCAGGGCTAGACGCTGGAGCCGGGCAGCCGGTGCCGGCTGAAGACGACCCGGAGGGCATGGAGGCGGCTGACGGCGGGGAGGCTGAGGAGGAGGGGGATACCGGATGCCGAGAGGGGGAGCAGGAGGAGGGGGAGCAGAGTGGAAGGCGGGGGGTACAGCTGGGAGCCTTGGAAGGGAGAGGAGGGGGAGGGGGGAAAGGGGGGGAGGTGCGGGGGCAGAGGGGAAGGTGCGGGCAAGGCTGGGGAGGGGCAGAGGGTGGTTGGGGTGGTGGGGGAGTGGGGCAGGAGGCCTGGGAGGAGACGGTGGTGGTGGGGGATGGGGAGGGGAAGGGGGTGGGGGTGAGGGCATGGCCAGTCCCGAGCGGCACAGGCCACCACAGGGCACTGGGGGTCCCAGCCATCTGCCCCACAGTGCCAGTGATGGCCCCCTTCTGGCCGCAGGTCTGTCACACATAGCTACAGACAGATGCGCCAGACATGCAGCCACACAGACAAGGGGAGATGTGTGTCTGTGCGGGTGCATGTGCGGCCTCCACCTGGCTGCGGTGGTGCGTGCCCAGGCATACACCCAGCGGCAGCATGCTTGCATTCTGGGGCGGGTGCTGGAGACCATGGCCAAGGTGGCTGACCAGCTGCACATGCTGAATGACAGACATGCGGCAAGCGCAGCTGACCAGCCACCCGGTGATGAGGACCCCCAGGGGGTGTGAGTGTGGGCACCACACATGCAACCTCTGCCCTGTGCCAGCCCATGCCCTGGGACTACCACCACTGCCAGAGATTGGGGAAGGTAGGGTCCATGCCCACACAGGGTTTCACAGCTTTATCTTCCCCAATAAATATTGTACATATGTTTGACGTACTCACGATGGTCAGCTGTCCCTTATTGCAACATGTCAGTGGGTTGCGAATGACAGATGTGAGCATATACGTATGTGTCTATGTGCATGACAATGGTACCATACATGGTAATGTACCCATGGCAAGGGTGTGGGATGGGCATGGGCAGTGCCTGATGTAGCACCACAGACGAACACATGTACCGGTGGGTTGCTAAGGACCACCACCATGGCGAGAGGCATGGTGTCATGCACATGCCACCGGTGCACACAAATCTGCACATGAAACACAACCCCAGGCCCCGACCCCAATATATACATCTGAAACCGTATTGTGTTGGATGTGCCACCATGAGGGGACCCCCCTCACATGGAAGGTACCCAATATGCACGTGTGATATGAGTCAGAGGCACCAGCTCAACATGCCACAAAAGGTACAGCATGCACCCCATGGTGTAGGCATACACAACCCCCCCCCCCAGCATACCTGCTGCCATGATCCATGGTAATCCCAGCTAGGGGGGGACACAGATTTCCCGAAGGGGTGGCATGGGGTTGGTGTCCAGGGTGGCCATGGGAAGGGCAGGGTGTACGTGGGGCTGTCATATAAACACAGGACATGTGACCTCAGGCAGTGCCGCATGTGCAGCCATTTATTTTCCGCGTTGCCTGCCGCACTTTGAGCGGCCCCTCCCACCCTGTGGTGCGGGTGCCACAGCTGCCGCTGCTGCTGCTGCTGGCTGTCCTTGATGTTCCGAGGGGGTCCCCCGGGCAGCCGCCATACTCTCCATGCTGGCAGCTATGGCCCGTGCCATTGCAACAAGGCCCCTCATCTCAACGAGGCTCCCCTCCACTGCCAACCCCTGGTGCTCCACCACGTGGCACATGCAACACACCTCGTGCCGCTGCCAGTGCTGCTCACGCAGGACCGCACGCAATGCCAGCTGTACGCCTGTGGGGGAGACAAGTTGTGCACCGTGAGACATGGTTTGCACCTGCCACCTGTACACATGCAATATCATATACACACACTAGGACACTCACCCTGTGCATCACCATGTGCCGCTTCCGAGTGGGCCCGCATCTCCCCGATCACCTCCGCCAGGGCAGACTGCTCGTCCCGTGTGGCATGTCCTGGTGCAGCAGGCTCCACCGCCCTGGTGGCTGCAGCGGCAGGTGGCATACTGTATTCAGCCAGCCCCTGTATCAGCCCACTGTCGCCCTCCAGAGGTGGTGCTGGACCCCACACCTCCACCTGTGCCCCAGCTGCCCCTCCTGTTGGCCCTGCCTCCAGCCCTGCATCATCAAGGGGCCACAGCCTGGGGTCTGGGTGCTCCGCCCTCTCCTCCACCTCCTCTATGGCATGTATGCCACCTGTGGGGGAACAGGGTACACAGCTCAGGTGAGGCATGGCTGGCTGTCTGCCCTTGTCACATCCTATACCTATGGACCGTGTGGGATGCAGGGCACCCTGGTCAGTGTGCGGGTACCCAGGCTGCGTACATGTGGCCAGGGACATTACTGGTGCAGGGATGTGTGTGGTACCGTCCCATGTCTGTGTTGCAGATGCCTGCGGTGGGTCCCAGGTGCTTGTGTGTGCATGTTACTGGGAACACCTCACATGGCCAGGCGTGATTGTTGGGGTGGGGCTGGGGTGCTGTGCCGGTGTAACCAGGGACAGGTGTGCCCTGTGGTGGCGGGGATATGCGTGTATGGGTGCAAGGGCTAGGGTGGCGCGGGTCCATGGCGGTGTGACTGGCGGTGGGCTGTGGGTGGCTGCACGGATCAGGCACATGTGTGGGTGTGTGCCACACGGGTCTGTGTTGGGGCCCCTAGCTCCCCTCCCACGCTGCCCTTTGTATATTGGTGGTCTCCTGTCTTATATCTGCTACCATGGCCATTCTCACCCCCCCCAATGCCACCACATGCACCCACCCACCACATGCCACCCCATCGCCACCTGCATCCCTGCACCCAGCGTCTATGACACACACAGGTGCGGTCCACCTCTGTCTCCCCCATGTACTGACCCATGTGGCCTTGCTGTCCTCACCATCCCTGCACTGTGTCCCCACAACACATTGTCGCCCAACGCTGCTACCACGGACATGTCACCCCCTGCCCCTGCACCATTACACCGCGCCGTGCCAACCCCCATTCAACATTGCCACATACACCTCCATTCTGACCCCTGCACCTTGTCACGCACCCGCTCCCTGGACCTTGAGGGTTTCAGGAGGGGGTGGCCTTTGATGCCCTTCAGGGTTGAGAATTGTAGTTGTGTGTGCTCAAGTAGTAAGGCAGGCAAAGAAAATTTCTTTGATGAGGTTTATTTCCGCATTGCAGTTCAAGTGCAAACAGATGCAAATAAAGTATAATAGCACAAAACAAGAGTGAGAAACCAAAACAAGGTATTGCACTGCTAGGCTAAATGTCCATTATCTTCTGTGATCACATTCAGTTGTCATGTGACCCTTTTCACTAACGGAAGAAACAAAATTTGGCAAACAGCAATGCTCCTGGTATGCAGACAACTATGCTTTGACTTATTCCCTTCTGATAAGCTCCTCAGCATAGGAATCAATACAGCAACTTCTGTTATATTGCTTCATATAACTTTGTACAGCATTTCAATTAAATGTCCTTCTCAATGTCACAAGCTGAACAGTCCACTGGCATGTCTGGCTCTGTGAACGGTAGAGAAGAAACTAAAGGCATTTCCTCTTCACAGCTGTTTGGGGGCTGTGCTGCATTAGAGGAAGAAACTGCCCTGCTTTCAAGGAACTCTCTGAAATCTTTAAGAAGCAATTCAGCCTGCGTTCTTCTTCCTGGGCTAAGCTGATAATGTCTTCCTCCTTCAGGTAACTGTTTGTTTAAACTGCTTATCTCTTGATAATTAGCAATGCTGCTTTTACTAGGACAACAGTTCTGCGTGTTTGAATTATCCTTCCCCCCACTTATCACTAAACGTAAGTGCTGGGTTTAAAACTTCAGCTGTGAGTGGAGAGTTTCTCAACAGTGTGTTAAAAGTAGAACAGTCAGGCTTCTCTTGGCTCACGTCTCTATAATAAGAGTCAGTTGTTCTCTTACTATAAGTTTCTGCTGGCTTATGAGAATAGCCTAGGCGGCTTAAATGCTTTTCAGACTGCAACCAATTGCTACCATGTTGTCTGACTTTGTCTTGGCTTTTAACGTTAGCCTTTTCTCTTTCTGGCTTCCCAATGTTAAACTTGCTAGCTGCTTCAAACCCACTGTGTACCTTGTGCTGTGGCTTTCTCCAGGGTATTTCACTGTCCCTCTGCCTTCGGTTCCAAGGTTCTGCTTGGTCCTCTCGAAGCCTGTGCTGTAGCCTTGGGTCTCTCAGTGCTCCTGAATCCTTCTGGTCACAGAAGATTCTCCCTGCCCCTGAGTCTCCCAGGTACTTGCTTCCTGAGTCCAGTCTTCTCCTTAGTGGATCACAGCTGCCTAATTGCTCTCTCTCCAACTCTTCCTCCTCATCGTCTTCTTTCAAATCCGAATCAAAATCTGACTCTCTCTGTTTCTGAGTGCTTAACAAGCTGCCTGTGTACTGCACTGCCCGCCTCCTGCTTGGGCATGCCCAATCAGGGACTTGGCTTTTCTCCTTCCTTGAGGTGAGGTGTGGTTCCTGATTAGCTCTGTGTTTTTTTCTCTCTGAAGAGAAAATCATGCATTCTCTTTCAGTACCGGTTCTCTCCACCGGATCACTATCTGTTTCCATAGCTTCTTGAGAGACTTCTACGTCACAACCTTCAGCAGCACCTGTGCCGCCCCACTCTCTGCCTCTTTGTTGGTCCCCTCCTCTCAATCTATGGCAGCCATGCCCTGCTTCCGCTGTTCTGACCCCTCTCTGCCCGCCACACCGCCCCTGAACCCTCTCTCAGTCAGTGCTGTCACCCCCGGTACCTTCCCCACAGACCACTGTCGCTCCCTGGGAGGGTATCGGCACGGAACGTTCCTGATGCGTGTCCGTGGCCCCCACCCACCCCGCAACCCACGTGCTTTCCAGTGCCATGTGGGGTGCATGCTCTGCCCCTCCTGCCCCAGCTTCCGGACATGATCCCCTCATCTCTGCTGGCCTGCCCCGGCGTGTGCTGCCTGACACCTGCCGACCCCCTGACGGGACAGCACCTGGATCCGTGCTCTGTCATGGGGTCCCTGTGTTCACCCATATGCCTTGTCCCTCTGGCTGGGGTGATGGTGTTGGGCCTGGCACCCCCCCCCCCCCCCGCATACCAGACCGGTCCCCCCTTCCGGCCCAGTCCTGCCACCTCCCCCATTGGCTGGTCCGTCAAACCATGGTCCCCCTCTGCCCCTTCCCCTGCTGGCTGGCCACTGCTGGGTACATCCTTCTTTCCATGTTCTCAGTTGGGTGTATGGCTCAGTACTGCCCTCAGTGGCCCCCCACCATACTCACCACTACCTCTGTGTGTGTACCTGTCGCTGCACCCCCACTGCTATTTTTGTGTCGTCTGCAAAAAGACAGACTTTTCCATTCTGTCCTTCAGCAATATCACTCACAAATACATTGAACAGTGCCGGGCCCAGGACCGAACCCTGGGGCATCCCGTTAATCACCTTCCTCTCATCCGAGTGAGCTCCATGTACAATCTCCTTCTGTCGTCTGTTAGTCAACCAATTTATAATCCAGTTTACCATCTTGGGACCCATCCCCAAGCTACTGAGTTTATTGACAAGCCTCCTATGAGGAACAGTATCAAAGGCTTTGCTGAAATCAAGGTAGATGACATCCATCGCATGCCTCTGATCTAGTTCCTTGGTCACCCAGTCAAAGAACTCAATCAGATTTGTTTGGCAAGACCGTCCTTCGGTAAAACCATGTTGCCTCGGATCTTGCATCCTGTTGGTTTTGAGAAAGTTCACTATTCGCTCTTTCAGGAGCATCTCCATTACTTTTCCCGCCACTAAGGTAAGGCTCATGGGCCTGTAGTTTGACACTTCTTCCCTGTCACCACTTTTATGTAGAGGTACGACATCAGTCATTCTCCAGTCCTGAGGAACCTCTCCTGTTTCCAAGGATCTGTTGAAGACATCCTTTAACGGTCCTGCAAGAACCTCTCTGAGCTTTTTCAGTATCCTGGGATGTATCCCATCCGGTCCCATGGCTTTGTCCACTTTCAGTTTAGCAAGTTGTTCTAACACCTTGTCTTCTGTGAATGGTGTGGTATCTACTTCATTCCCATTTTTATATTTGGGAGTCACAGCTGGTCCATCTCCAGGATCTTCTTTAGTAAAAACAGAGCAGAAGTATTTGTTTAGCAATTTCGCTTTTTCAGTGTCACTTTCCATGAGTCCTTTCCCAGCACTTCTGAGTCCTGCAATTCCAACTCTGATCTTCTTCCTTTCCTGAATATACCTGAAGAAATTTTTGTTGCCACCCTTAACATCTTTAGCCATCTTTTCCTCGGCCTTTGATTTTGCTATCCTTATTACTCTTTTAGACTCTTTGAGTTGGATCCTGTATTCATTTCTGTGTTCTTCTGTTTGCAAGCTTTTGAATTTTGCAAAAGTTGTGGTTTTTGCCTTTATTTGAGCAGACACCTCTTTGGAAAACCAAATAGGTTTCCTTCTCCTCTTGTTTTTATTTACTTTTCTTACATATTTATCTAGGGCTAGTGTGCATGAGACTTACCTGTGACTGGGGCATTGGCAAACCAGCATTAATGTGGGGTTGCCGTGTGAATCCTCACTTGCCACATTCCACAGTCTTCCATGCATCATCAGACAACACTGTCGGACTGCACCTGCAGCAGCATCCACGGTGTGCTCACCATGCACAGACTAACTGCAGACATGCCACTGTCCGGTCTGTGGTACATGGTCAGGGAGGGAACACGTGCACCCAGACATAGGATGGGCAACACACACGCGCACCAAGCAGGTATATCAGTGATTGGGTCCAAGAACCAGGATCACATAGGTATCACTGAAGATGGATAGTATAGAACACTATGGGGGAACCTGGACATGCCATGGTCACTGCTGAGTCAGGGTGAGACTGCCCTCCCAGCATGACATGCCGTGGCCACCCTGTCCATGCAGGTGGTGTTCAGACACTACAGTGTACCAGCCATTGCAATACTCCCTGCGCAGATGCAGCCTGCCCAATTCACCCTATCTGGCCCATACCCACACTACCTTGCTCCTCATTATGCACATTCGCAGGCTAATGCTGGTAAGAGTTGGACAATGTGGGCTGAGAGCGGGGTGGGCAGCCACAAAACAATGGATAGACATAAACACACACACTCCTACTGCAGCACTGTGCAATGATAGGGGTGTTTGGCAACCCTGCCTGCCACACTGCTGGCATTTCTGAACTGAGCAGGAAGTAGTAGTGGTGCTGTGATGTTACCTGCAACTCCATGCTGGGGCCAGCAGCCTGCCTGTATGGCATGATTTGGATAGTGGAGCCTGTGTGAGTGGGTGTTTCTACCCCTGTTGGCCGCTGCTGTGGGGATTGCACGGTCTGATGTTGTATCTACTTAGTAGGGTAAAATTTTGGGATGTGTTCCAGCAGCTCAGACCTGTACCTGTGACCCTCTGCTCCTGGACACACTGGCTGTGTGTACTGCACCATGGTGTTGCCACAGAGGCACAGAAGTCCCTGGGGCTACCTTTACTTCTCCTCAGCCAGACATTTCCTGTTTTTCTGTTGTATCTACATAGTATGGCAAAAGTTTGTAATGTGTTCTGCAGGGTCTGCAGCTGGGACCTGAACCTGTGACCCTCTGCTCTTTGTCACACTGGCTGCATGTAATGCACCACAGTGAGACCACAGAGGCACAGCAGTCCCTGGAGCTACCTTTACTTCTCCTCAGCCAGATATTTCCTGTTGTATCTATGTAGTAGGGCAAAGGTTGGTGATGTGTTCTGCAGGGTCTGCAGCTGGGACCTGAACCTGTAACCCCCTGCTCTGAGTCACACTGGTTGTGTGTACTGCACCACAGTGAGGCCACAGAGGCACAGCAGTCCCTGAGCCATACCTTTGCGGCTCCTCAGCCAGACTTTTTCTGTTGCACTGCACATCACATACTGGTACAGGGCATGGCCTGGGTCCACTGCAGACAGGTGCCACTGCCCCCTCCAGCACGGACACACACCCCCATGCTATGCTGACATAACCATATGCTGTTGGTGCTTGTTGTGCGCGGTCCCAGGCCATCCACTTTTCAGGTAGGCAGGTGCCTACGGTGCAGCGTCTGGGGTGGGAAGGCATACATGGACATCCCCACCCCCCATCACCGCCTAACAACATTCTGTCCCTTCAACATGGTGGTGGGATGGATGCGGGGATGTCCTGTCTCTGCCCTGGTAACTACTGGCTAGTGTGGACAATGCATTTGTATATTGTGTTTGGCCTTTATCAGATGCTGTCTTTCAGACTTCCAGTTTCTATGTTCCTATGTGCCACCTGGGCGACACCCAGGTCCGCCCTATGCCCCGGCTGCCCACACTACATGTGCCGCCTGCAGCCCCCTATGCCCCATTTACACCATTGCCACAGTGGCCTCTCATACTTGGGCACTATGGTGTTGCTGCAAATGGAGCACTACTATCACGTTTCTTGTGCTCCCTGCCTATGCTGTACATTGCTGACATCAAAATGGTTTCTCTCTCCTGCAAATGTGCATCTAATGGTAGGTTTTCATTCACGGTAGGATTCAGCCCTTCAGTTCAGCGCGTTAGTGTGCAGGGGGCCTATCCCTGCCCACTCCCCGCCCATTGACCCCTGATTTCCGCCCTCTCTCCTCCCTCTGTGGTGTGTACTGCACTGCAGAACGCTTCTGTGTGGTTTGTAACATTACTGCACGGTAATATTACATACCGCGTGTTAACGTTACCTAACGCATGGTCTGTAATGTTACCGCAGTTTAGTAAACATACCCCTAAGTCTCTGTAGATAAAACTTTACTCCTCCCTCAGCTCATAACCTTGGGGTCATCTTTGACTCCTCTCTCTCCTTTTCCACACATATCCAACTGCTAGCTAAGATCTGCCATTTCTGGCTCTATAACATCAACAAAATCCTCTCATTTCTTTCTGAACACACTACTAAGATGCTTATCCACTCCTTAATCACCTCCCGTCTTGACTACTGTAATCTATACCTTGCTGGTCTTCTTTGAATCATCTCTCTCCCCTTCAATCTGTTCAACACTCTGCTACATGGCTAATCTTCCACCAGCCTCATAATGCTCATATTACCCCTCTTCTCAAGTCACTTCACTAGATCCCTATCCATTTCCGCATCCATTTCAAACTTCTCCTTCTGATCTATAAGTGCATTCACTCTGCAGCTCCTCACTATCTTTCTTCTCTTATTTCTCCCTACACCCCTCTTGGGAATGCTTTTCTCGCAACTTGCTTCTATCTGAGCCCTTCTCTTCTATTGTTAACTCCAGACTTTGCTCCTTTCACCTTGCTGCACCTTACACCTGGAATAAACTACCTGTGTCTGTATGCCAGGTGTCTTCTCTGACCCTTTCCAAATCCAGGCTGAAAACTTACCTCTTTGCTGCCACTTTTGGATCTTGACTCACCTGATTTCCTTATTATCCCCCCTAGATATATCCCTGTCTACACCTTCTGTGTTGTCTGTTCTGACTAGATTGCAAGCTCTGATGAGCAGAGACTGTCTCTTACATGTCTGTGCAATGCTGTGTATATCTTGTTTTTTTGGGGGGGGTTTTCAGTGCCATCAAGTCAGTGTTGACTCATAGCAACCCAGCTACCTCTGGGTTTTCTTGGCAATGTATCACCAGAAGTAGATTGCCAGCCTTTCCTTCCAAGGCAATGGAGGGTAAAGTGACTTGCCCAAGGTCACAAGGAGTGCCAGTGGGAATCAAACCCTTGATCCTTTGGGTACTAGGCAGTTGCTCTAACCACTAGGCTACTCCTCCACTCTTTGTACATCTTGTAGCGCTATACAAATGCTGAGTAGTAGTAGTAGTAGTAGTAGTAGTAGTAGTGGCGTGGATGAGTGGCCTAGTGGTTGGGTCAATGTACTTCAGGCTGGAAGGTCAGGGGTTCAAATCCCACTAGAAGACAGCAACCTTGGGCAGGAAGGACTGGGGTTTCTAGTCCCACAGGTGCTCCTTGTGGTCTTGGGCAAGCCACTTAACCCTCCATAGCCCATGTTCCCTGTAAAATAGTTATCTCCAAGTTATAATGCCCTGTTCAATGTAATTTCAGTTTGTTCAATGTAAACCGCACTGATGCAGAATAGCGCGGTATATAAGAGAATGTAAATAAATAAATAATAGTATGTTTCTCCTCAGTCTTTTCTCAATGAGCCTCATGGTATGACCCCTTGTTCTGGAACTTTCTTTCCCTTGAAACAACTTTTGCTTTTTGTGCATTATTAATACTTTTCATATATTTGAATCTCTATCATATTTCCCCTGTCTCTCTCCTCTAGGGGTATACAATCAAATTTTGGTAGAAACATAGAAACATGATGGCAGAAAAAGACCACATGGCCTATCTAATCTACCCTTCCATATCAACTACAATAGTCCTCTTTTTACCTTTAGGGATCCTCTGTGTTTGTCACATCCTTTTCTTAATTCAGATACTGTCCTCATGTCCACCACCTCTACTGGGAGATTATTTGATGCATCTACCATTCTTTCTGTAAAGAAATATTTCCGCTTATTATACCTGAGTCTATCCCCTTTCACTCTCATGCTATGTTCCCTCATAGCAGAGCTTGCCTTCAATTGAAAGAGACCCTTCTGTGCATTTATGCCATGGAGGTATTTTAATGTCTCAATCATATCGCTCCTATCCTTTAAAGTGCACATATTAAGATCTTTAAGTCTGTCTTCATATGCTTCATAACGAAGACCATTAACCATTTTAGTAGCCACCTCTACATCGACTCCAACCTGCTTATATCCTTTTGAAGGTGTGGTCTCCAGAATTGCACAAAACACTCCAAATGAGGTCGCACTATCACCTCCTTTTTTCTGCTGACCATTCCTTTCACTATGCAACCCAAGCATCTTTCAGGCTTTTGCATTTGCCTTTTCTACATGTTTAGCTACTTTAAGATCATTAGACACAATTACACCCAGGTCCCGTTTCTCTTTTGTGGACAGAAGTATCTCCCCTACACTGTACTGCTCTTTTGAATTTTTGCAGCCCAAATGCATGAACCTGCATTTTTTAGCATTTAATTTCAGCTGCCAAATTCTAGACCATTCTTCAATCTTAGCTAGGTCCTCATGTTATCTATTCCATCCTGGGTGTCTATTGCAGATTTTGGTATCATCAGCAAACAAGCAAACCTTACCCTTCTGAAATATCACTAACAAAGATGTTAAAAAGAATTGGACCAAGGATAGATCCCTGTGATACACCACTGGTAACCTCCCTCTCCTCAGAGTGAGCTCCATTTATGTGTAACCCTCTGTCGCCTCCACTCAACCAATTTCTAACCCAATTAGTAACTTTAGGGTCCATCCATAGGATGTACAGTTTGTTTCTAAGTCGCCTGTGCAGAATGGTGTCAAAGGCTTCACTAAAATCTAAATATACCACATCTAGAGCTCTCCCTCGGTCCAACTCACCAGTCACCCAGTCAAATAAATTAATCAGATTAGTCTAACAAGACCTGCCTGTGGTGAATCCATGCTGCTTCAGATCCTGCAATCCACTGGACTCTAGAATCCTCAGTATTCTCTCTTTTAGTAGCTTTTCCAATAATTTACTAACCACAGATGTTAGACTAACCAACCTGTAGTTCTCAATGTCATCCTTACATCAGCATTTGTGTAAAGGGACCACATGTGCCTTTCTCCAGTCTTCTGCCACCACTCCTGACTCCAAAGAGGCATTGAAAAGGTCAGACAGTGGAGTCACTAAAATGTCCCCAAGTTCGCTCAGTATTCTTGGATGTATCCCATCTGAACCCATGGCTTTGTCTACTTTTAGTTTAGCTAGTTCCTCACGATTACAGTCTTCAAAAAATCGTTCAAGATCCACGTCACTTCTGTTCCTGTTTGTGAGTGTTTTCTGAGGTCCTGCTGCTGACCCTTCATCTGTGAACAGAGAACAGAAATATTTGTTAAGCAAATCTGCTTTATCCTCATGAGCTTCTACATATTCCTCACCTGCACCCTTGAGTCTCACAATATCATTTTTGCCCTTTCTTTTCTCACTAACATATCTGAATAATGTCTTATCCCTGCATTTTATTGCATTGGCTATTTCTTCTTCTTTTTGAATCTTTGCTTTTCTGACTACTTTGCTAGTTTCTCTAAGTTTTTCCAAATATAGATGCCTGTCTTCCTCTCTCTGTGATCTCTCGTATTTCATGAAGGCCTCTCTTTTCTTCACCTTTGTAGCTACTTCTTTTGAGAACCATAATGACCTCCTTTTTCCTTTTACATTTACCTTTCTAACAAAAAGTTTTGTTGCCCTTAAAATATCCCCTTTCAGTTTTGCCCACTGTTTCTCTACATCCCCTGCTGTTCCTATCCCACTAACGACTCTGAGGTATTGTCCCATCTTGGAAAAGTTAGTTTTCCTAAAGTCTAAGATCCTCCCTTTTGAATGGGTTTTATCAGCCCTAGTCCTAATACTGAACCATACCATCTGGTGATCACTAGATGTGAGATGATGTCCCACTGTAATATCAGAAACACTTTCCCACTAGTAAGCAGTAAGTCCACTTTGGCTCCATCACGTGTGGGTTCTGTTACCAGTTGCCTGAATAGTTCTCCCTGTAGAAAATTCAGGATCTCCTTACTTCTAGATGACACTGCAGCAGGAATGTGCCAATCCACATCTAGCATACTGAAATCACTTATCAGTGGCACTTCCCCTTTCATGGTAATACTGTGTATGTCTTCTATTAAATCTTCGTCCACTTCTACTCCCTGTATCGGGCGCGAAAAGACCACCGGCCACTTCACCAGCCTCCCCTGATCGATCAGGGTCGAGCCCGGCACCCCGGCACCTCTGCACAGCCCTAGCAGGCGTCCAATCAGAGAGCTGCAGGGATTTAAGGAGAAGACGCCATTGGGTGCGAAAAGACCGCTGGCCACTTCACCAGCCTCCCTTGATCGATCAGGGTTGAGCCCGGCACCCCGGCACCTCTGCACAGCCCCAGCAGGCGTCCAATCAAAGAGCTGCAGGGATTTGAGGAGAAGACGCCATCGGGCGCAAAAGGACCGCTGGCCACTTCACCAGCCTCCCCTGATCGATCAGGGTCGAGCCCGGCACCTTGGCACCTCTGCACAGCCCCAGCAGGCGTCCAATCAGACAGCTGCAGGGATTTAAGAAGATGATGCCATCGGGCGCGCCCGCGCCTGGCAGGCCCGCGCCTGAGGGCCCTTTGGTGTGGCTCTTAGGCGCGGACCAAATAGCGGCCAATGATCAGCATCTCGGGCCCCTACCATACACATTGCCTCTGCCACCTGCTACATCACCTGGACAATCCACTGCCTTTAAGTTAATCCTGCTACCTTGCCTGGACAAACCATCCTATAGATCAATTCTGCTACCCTGCCTGGACATTCTATTACTTGTAGATTAATTCTGCTACAGGGATAAACATGGTAAACTATGTACACTTTGCTGTTTGCATTGCTATTGCGTGTAGATTATTTGCATATAACCTGCTACCCAATGTTTGGAGTGGAGGAGTGGCCTAGTGGTTGGGGCAAGGTACTTCAGGCCAGAAGGTCAGGGATTCAAATCCCACTAGAGGACAGCAACCTTGGGCCAGAAGGACTGGGGTTTCTAGTCCCACAGGTGCTCCTTGTGGTCTTGGGCAAGCCACTTAACCCTCCATAGCCCATGTTCCCTGTAAAATAGTTATCTCCAAGTTATAATGCCCTGTTCAATGTAATTTCAGTTTGTTCAATGTAAACCGCACTGATGCAGAATAGCGCGGTATATAAGAGAATATAAATAAATTGCACTAGGAGACTACAACCTAACATCTGCACCCACCAGAGAAGCCGCAACATTCTTAAAAGCTTTGGAATCATTAAAATATTGCCAGACAATTAATGCCCCAATGCACCAGCATGGTACAACTCCGGACATGATCTTTATGCCAATGCAATTAGTGGAACAGAACAAGACCACAAAATCAACAATCACGCCAGTCCCTTGGTCAGACCACCATGTGATTGAATTCACCATGGCCCTAAACAACCCCACCCAACGCAAAGAAGATGAAAGAACAACTAGACGGTTCAAAACATTTAACAGAGACTCATTCATAAATGCAACCACTCCACAACTTCAACAAGAACACAGCACCCTTGACCTTAACATAGAAGAATGGAACACAATAATATCCAGTGCAGCATCTGCCCCAACCATCAAAGAACCACAAACGCGCAAGAAACCAAAAGCCCCATGGTACTCACATGAAATCAGAGTTGAAAAACGCACACTCAGGAGACTGGAAAGAAAATGGAGACGGAACAAATCACACAACCTCCTAACCCAATGCAGAGACAAACAACGGGAATATAACAACCTAATAAATGAGCGTAAACAGCAACACCATACCAACCTAATCATGAAATCTACTAATAGACCAAGAGAACTCTTTAGCATTGTCCAAAAGCTCACCAAGGATGAAACGCAACAAAGTATCCACCATCTTGACCCACAAAAATACACAGACTACATGAAATCAAAAAACATCAACCAAATATGCACTACTACACCACAAACAAATGAACATATGATAAAAGAGCAACATCAAACATGGGTGAGCTTTAACATATCAACAAAGCAGCAAGTAGAAGACATTATATCTGAACTAAACACAACAACCTCACCGTCAGACCCATGCCCAGTGACGTGGATCAAAGCTACAAAAAGCCAACTCTCTCATCACATTCAAAAAATCATCAAAGATTCACTTCAACAAAGATACATGCCGCAACCCCTAAAGCATGCAATGATACGACCAATACTTAAAAGAAGCAACCTGGGCCTCTCTGAACCAAAATCTTACCATCCCATCTCCAGCCTACCATTCCTTGCTAAATCGTGGAAAAGGGCAGTGCAAAGGCAACTTCAGGACCATATTGATATAAATGCCCCGCTGGACATACATCAGCATGGATTTAAGCCCCAACACGGCATGGAAACACTACTCACCTCCCTCTTTGACAATCTCTTAAGAGGCATGGACAACATAAAAAACGGCTTCCTGCTAGTGTTCATGGACATCTCGGCGGCCTTTGACACTGTGTCCCACACCAAACTATTGCAATGCTTACAACAGATAGGACTATGCAACAACACCCTGAAGAGGTTTGCATCATACCTGGAAGGGCGAACCAACAAGTCAAATGTGACCAAAAGAAATCACTACAATTCCCCGTCATGCAGGGAATACCTCAGGGCTCAGCTCTATCATCAATGCTCTTTAACAACTACATACAGCCCATATGCAACATCATCAAGCACCATAAACTTCACTACCACATTTATGCTGACGACATCATGGCGTACGCTCCAATCAACCTACCAGCACTAAACACCACAACAATGACCAAATACCTCGAAGACATGAATGACTGGCTTATAGCCAACAACTTAACAGTCAACTATGATAAAACTGAGGCAATGTTCATCACCAGGAACCCCACCTTAATACCCCCACAATCTATCAGCATCCTAGACAAACACATAGTAGTCAAAGAAGAAGTTATGTATCGGGGCATCACACTAGACAGAGCTCTGAACCTGAAATCCCAAATCACCAAAACTGCAAACAAGGCCTATCAACGATTGAAAGCAATCAGACAAATCAAACCAATGCTCCGTTAGGACCACTTCCGCTCAGTGTGCCAAGCACTCATTACATCACTCCTTGATTATGGAAACTCACTATATCAAGGCCTTCCTCAGCAGACACTTCACCCACTACAGATGGTACAAAACACCACAGCACGCATCATTACAGACACACTAAGGACCGAGCACATCACTCCCGCCCTACAGCAACTGCACTGGCTCCCAATCGTGGCAAGAGCTAAATACAAAACACTCATGGTCATCTTCAAAGTCATTCACCACCTCTCAGCAGATGTACTCCAAAACGTTATAACAAGGGACATCAGCAACAGACCAAGAAGATCCAATAATGACAACATGATTGGCACGCCTGCAGGCTACCACAAAACCAAACAAACAACCTCAAAAAGAGCACCATCACTACTGGCATCCACACTATGGAACTCCCTCCCAACAAGCCTTAGGGCATTAGATGACCTCACAGACTTCCGCAAAGACCTCAAAACATTTTTATTTTATAGAAACATATGAGCATCCAGGCAACACCCCATACCCAAACTGAAATACTACTCCCGCCGCCAACCAAACACGCACCCATCCTACCCAAACACACAAGTCTAATGCCGATAAGTAACTGTACCGTCCAAATGTTTACACGTACCCTAATATTAAATGTTTACACGTACCCTCATGTTAAATTTTACCTTCAAATGTACTGTCTAAATGCTAATAAGTAACTGTATTGTCTAAATGTTTACACATACCCTAATGTTAAATCTAACCCTCCAATCGTGATGTGACATGACCACCTTGATTGAAGGATAAGGTGGCATACAAATCTGTCTAAATAAATAAAATAAATAAATAACTCCAATGCAAATGGATTTCTCTTTCCCTATTTCTAATTTAACCACAGTACCTCCTTTCTTCCTTTTAAGCTTTGCAATTCTATAGTTTTAGTATTATTTTTAACATATATTTATTTATTTATTTACATTCTCTTATATACCGCGCTATTCTGCATCAGTGCGGTTTACATTGAACAAACTGAAATTACATTGAACATGGCATTATAACTTGGAGATAACTATTTTACAGGGAACATGGGCTATGGAGGGTTAAGTGGGTATGTTTACTAAACCGTCTTAATGTTACCGGCGCTAGTTGCAGCGTTAATGTAAAGAATGCCATATAAGGTAGTGGGCGTTCCGGCGGCAAGGTAGCAAGAATCTGTATCGTACAATAGTGGGCGCCGTGGCACATTAAAGCGCGTTAACCCTAAGTTCATGCCAGCGCAGTGTTAGAAGCTATAAAGATGTAGCCCACTGGTTACTGCAATGACTGTGAAAGCAGAGGTCATGGGTTTGATTCTGCAGTGGTGTTCTATAAGAAGGCTGTCTGAGGCATTTCCTTTTTTACATTTAAATCACGCTGTCTGAGGCATTTCCTTTTTAAATATAAATCAGTGCTGCCAGCAAAAACAACCTCACAGTGCCGTAACCTAAGGTGCCGCATAAGGCACCCTGTAAGACACTCCATAGGGCACATTATAATATGTGCCCTATAGGGCGCTTTTATAGGGCGCCTTATAGGGCGCTCTATAGGGCGCCTTATAGGGCGCTCTATAGGGCGCCTTATGAGGCACCTTAGGCTACGGCACTGTGAGGGTGTTTCTGCTGGCAGCACTGATTTAAATTAAAAGGAAAAAAGCCTCAGATAGCCTTATTAAATAACAACCACTGTGTGATCAAACCCAAGACCTCTGCCTTCACAGTCATTGAAGTAATCAGTGGGCTACATCTCTATAGCATTTAACACACCGCTGGCTGGTTACAGAAAGACTGCAGGTCACCACACCAACTGCCTGCTGTGGTTACCAGGATAGGGTAAACCCATTCGTATCCATGATGCACTACACATGCAGATCAGCAGCCTACATCTGATCACAAGATGGGTATGCGCCTCTATAGCACCCCGGCCTGGTAGGGGGAACTGAGTGTGTGTGTTACTGGCATAGAGTAGCTACAGACCGTGACATTGTGCAGTTCCTGTACTCACCCTGAGGCTTGGCTGAGATAGGCCTGTGCTGCAGGTCCCCATCAGTGCCAGTGTGTGATAGGTAGTCCTTGCAGACACACCTAGGATACACCTGTGTCCATATGTATTTCCCAGTCACGTCTAGCCCTTGTGGACTATGATGCACCCAGAATAGTGGCATATCCTGTGTGGGTGCCATGGTCACATATTATAGGTGAAAGGGGGGTGTTTGGACCCAAAAACGGATTATGTAGCACCACCCAACCCACCCTCTGTGGTTCAGAGTGGGGGACAGGATCTCCCACCAGCAGTTCCACATTCTACATCTCTGCAATGGTGGCAGTAGAGGGGACCATCAGCCCCAGTCCCTGCTGGGGAATAGGCACCGTACAGGGCAGTCAATGCAGATATGTACACAGCACATAGGGCACTGGCAGACAGGCAGTAGGCCTGGAAAAGCTCAGCTGCCCCTAACACTATCTGACATTCACCACCAGAGGGCACAGTCAGTCTCCACCCACTGCACCCTGCAAAGTGTTTCCAGCCATACACATGTTAACTGCACACAGTCTGCTAGCTAGTACATAGTGCATGTTCTTGGAGGAACTGTGTGCACCCAAAAATGGGATGTGAGCACACACACCAAACAGGTATGTCAGTGATTGGGCCCAAGAAAAGGGAACTCATAAATATCACTTGAGAAAAATACTGTATAGTACTATGGGGGAACCTAGCCATGCCATGGTCACTGCTCAGTCAGGGTGAGAGTGACCTCCAAGCATGACATGCTGTGACCACCCTGTCCATGCAGGTGGTGGTCGGGCACTACAATGTCCCAGCCATTGTCCTATGCCCTGTGCAGATGCATCCTGCCCAGGCCGCCCTGTCCAGGCCATACCCACAGTACCTTGCTCCTCATTATGCACATTGGCAGGCTAACACTGGAAACAGTGCAAGCATTGTGGCCTTGGTAAGGTGTAGGCAGCCACAAAACACTGGATAGACAGACACATACTCCCACACCTATTTCAGCATTGTGCAAATATAGAGGTGGCTGGCAGCCCTGGCCGCCACACCAGTCCTGGGCACAGTGTAGCATTGCTATGGTACTCACTACTGTTAGGGTCACTCCCCGGGGTGGTAAATACTGTCAGAAACAAAAACTGAAAACACACTCCACAGATATCAGAAGGTTGCTATGATGAATCTCTGTCCACAAATTGTGTTTAACTTAGGATTTGTTATCTGACATTAATCATAGCAACCTTTTGATATATGTGGAATGTGTTTCCAAGTTTTAAGATGGCATTGCTAAGGTATGCAGGTGCTAGTATTGGTAGATGCTGCTCCGCGCAAGGCCCAACATGCCTGACTCTCCATGAGCCATTGGATAGTGGAGCCTGTGGGTGTGGGTAGGGGTGTTTGTGCCCCTGTTGGCCGCTGCTCTAGGGCAGAGGTTTCCAACTCCGGTCCTGGTGGGCCAAACACGGTTCAGGTTTTCATGCTGTCCCTAATGAATAAGCATGGATATATTTGCATATGATTAGGGGAGCGGTGCATACAAATGCAACACAGGCATATTTATTAAGGACAGCATGAAACCTGGAATGGTGTTTGGCCCTCCAGGACTGCAGATGGGAAACTCTGCTTTAGGGATTGCACATGTTTATGGTGTATGTGCTCTGTAGGATAAAATATAGGTGTTTATGGCGTGTTTATTTTATCTGCACTAAAGGTTCTGTCTTTATTATCACGGTTTAGTACAGGGTAAAATATAGGGACATGGTCTGCAGGAGCCACAGCGGGGACTTGAGCCTGTGACTTTCTGCCCCTGAATATACTGGCTATGTGTACTGCACCAAACTGTTGTCACAGAGGCAGATCATTCTCTGGGGATACCATGACTGTTCGTCAGACAGACCTTGTCTGTTGCAGTGCATGGCACCCACCTAAACAGGGCTTGGCCTTGGTCTGCTGTGGGAAGATGCCACTGCCCCCTCCCACCACCAGCACCCCTCCACCACCATGCTGACATGCCCTTGTGCCGGTGGTGCTGGTGGTACGCAGTCCATGGACATCCAGTGTGCCGGCAGGCTGCTGCCTATGGTGATTGATATGGGGTAGGGGTGCCTGGATAGACATCCATGCTTCCCCCGGCACCACCTGCCAATGTTATGTGCCCTTTGGGGTACTTGCTGGGTACTGTCCCCTGGGACACTGTGGGACACACACTCGTGAACATGTTTGCCCTTGGTCAGTTGCTGTCTTGCTGGTTTTCCATTTCTACATTCCTATGTGTCACCTAGGCATCTGCCTAGTACACCCTGTGCCCCAGCTGCCCCACTGCATGTCCCACCTGCAGCCCCCTGTAACCCATTTGCAGCCTCACCATAGTGCCCTTTCGTACTTGGGCACTTTGCTGTTGCTGCACATGTATCACTACTATCACTTTTCTTGGTCTCCCTGCCTTTGCTGTACATTGCTGCCTGAAATGGTATCTCTCTCCTGCAAATATGCCTCTAATGCGAGGTTTTCACTGGCGTTAATTTTCATACTCTGATTTCACAGCGTTAGTGTGCCTGGAGCCTCTCTCCGCCCATTGACCTCTTATCTCCACCCTCTGGCGAGCTTACTCCACCCTCTGTGCACCTTAACGCCACCGAAGACATTATCGCGCGATGTCACTTATCCCGTGATAACATCGCCACTGCGACAGTTTTAGCCGCTGGTTTAGTAAGCATACCCCATAGTGTCCCACCACCTCCCCTTCTTCCTACCCTGTCCTTCTTGATAAAGTAGGGATAAGGCGGTATAGAAAACTTGTTACAATAAATAAATAGCCCGGTATAATTACATCCCAGTCCCAGTCTGTGAACCATGGTCCTCTGTAATGGCCAGCCCCTTCTCCCCTAAATTCAGTCAAGTCAGCCTCGCTTCCATTAAAGTCTTACCATCTGGGATCTTATTTCCCATGCTATGGGCATTTTATTATACATAACTTTCCAGAATGTTGGCCCTCTGTTACCCATCTATCTACAAACGAGATATTTAATGTTTCACTTACCTGGTGGGCTTTCTTCAACCCCTACCAAATGAATTAAGTTTAAAGCCCTCTTCAGTAGATTAGCCAGTCTTCCTACTGAAGGACCTTGTCGACCCTTCTGGGACCAAAATGGACTGCAAATCTCTGCTTTGCAGCCCTTAGGAAACATCATCCCAGGTAGTCCCCAGGAAAACCAAAAACACTGTCAATGACACCACTCCACACAAGCCATGCATTTCATCTCCAGGATTGCAAGGTTTCTCTGCCTCCACCTTATTCTACCCTCAACTGGGAGGATTGAAGAGGAATACCACCTGGCGCACCGTATCTTACCTGGAGCCTTGTTTTTCTTAACCTGGGGACTCCAGACTCCCTCCACTCTGTCTGGAGGCACAGCTTCCAGAATTGAAATGCAGTAACCCCAAGTGAAGGGCTCAACTAACAACATATCCAATAATGTAATAACTTCTCCTCTTTTCAATTACTGAATACCTCTCCCTATGGACTCTAATACCCCTACAGCTCTGGCTATTAATGTTGCATTGTTGCCCTACCTAAAAAATAATCAGATACATTAGTCTAGCTATGGATTTGTTATGCACTTTGTACCATCAGTATCTCATGCTTGCCATGTATAATTGCTCCCTTGAATTTTTCTGCAACATAAAATGCATAACTCTGTCATTTTTTGTTTAGAAATTTGGCTGCCAAGCCATCTACCACCCCTCAGGCTTCCTTAAATCCCTTCTCATTTCATTCCAATGACTCCTTTCCACAGGTGTGATAATACTCTGAAACAGTATCATGTCCACCATCCGCAAAAAACAGAAATATTTTCCTCCAAACCCCTCACCTCTTAAAAATATTTACCTGCAAACATAGTGAACAGGCTTGGCCCCAGGACTCTCCACTCATGAGATTTTTATACCACCAAGCTCTGTCTATCCCCTCAAAGTGACCTCTTTCTAATGCATTATAATGAGGTTGCTGCCTTGAAGTATAGCTACCTGTTAAGCTGCTTGAACCATTACAAAATTAGAATAGAACTTTTACTGGAAGCCAAAACAGAATGCTAAACCTTGGATCCTTAGCAATGAGAGTGAGGGTGTCTGACGATAGAAGGGTAGTCAAAGGAAGGGAATTTTGTTGTTTGTGATAAAGTAAGAATCTCCTCCTTTATAGTGATTATGAACTTTATTATTTAGTCCACGTTCTGAAGGAAAAAAGTCCTTATGTTCTGGAGTGGGGGAGGTAAACGTGGACCGCTAACTGCCACTTGATGGTCCTTCTATTCACCCACAATTTGCTGTGTTTTCCTCTCCAATATTGCCGGGGTATGCATCTATGCACATCCATGGGACCATAAATGCATGCATCCTGGAAGATGAATGACCCTCCTTTAGCTTGTCCCTTTTAGTTCTGGATTGCAGTTTATTGTGACATATTGCAACGTATGCACATTACAGAACTCTATTTGGGTACTCAACCATACTATTCTGGCAATGTCTCCAGGACAATTTTCCTGCTGAAAATTAAAACCTGGATAGGGATATGGTGTGGAATATATTTGATGTCCTGTTGAACCACTTCACAATGCATTGGGTCAACACACTACTTGAAAAACAATTGAGTCCCTGTAAGCTACTAATCTCATAGAAACATAGAAACAAGATGGTCAGAAAAAGACCCATATGGCCAATCTACAGTAGTCTGCCCTTCCATATCAACCAACTCACAATAGTTCACTTTTTTCCTTAAGAGATTCACCCCCCCCACCTGTGTTGTGTCCCATGCTTTTTTGAAAAAAGATGCCTGTCCTCATCTCTACCACCTCTACTGTCGGAGAACTATTCCACAGATCCACCACTCATTTCCGTAAAGAAAATATTTCTCATATCACTCCTGAATCTATCCCCTTTCAGCCTCATCCCTACGCCCCCTCATAGCAGAGCTTGCTTTCAATTGAAAGAGGCTCTCCTCCTGTGCATTTATGCCACAGAGGTATTTAAACATCTGAATCATATCACCTCTATCCCACCTTTCCTCTAAAGTATACATATTAAGGTCCTTAAGTCTGTCCTCATATGCTTTATAACGAAGACCACTAACCATTTTAGTAGCAACCCTCTGCATCGACTCCAACCTGTTTATATCCTTTTGAAGGTGTGGTCTCCAGAATTGCACACAATACTCCAAATGAGGTCGCAGCAGAGACTTATAACAAGCACGATCAACTCATTTCTTCTGCTGGCCTTTTATCTTCCTATGCACCCAAGCATCCTTCTAGCTTTTGCTGTTTGTTTTCTACCTGTTTAGCTACTTTAAGATCATCAGACACAATCACACCTAGGTCCCGCTCTTCTTTTGTGGACAGAAGTATTTCATCCCTTGGATTTCTGCAGCACAAATGCATGACCTTACATTTTTTAACAATAAATCTCAGCTCCCAAATTCTAGACCATTCTTCAAGCTTAGCTAAATCTCTCCTCAAGTTATCTACACCTTCCTGGGTGTCTACTGTGGTGAACAGCGCCCTCCTGAGCCTATGGAGATAGTAGAAAATCCTGAGGGTCAGCAGGATTTATACCAAAATGACAGGGCAATGAAAAAAGATAGAAACTATTCCTCAGAGCTCAGTAGGGAGACAATCCAATGGTAGGAGAAATGCAGTTCTGATTGGGCACACCCAGCACTAGTAATGGGATTGTCCAAAAGAGAATGTACATTTAAACCAGAGCATGGCTCTGACGATCATCGTCGGATAAGAGACCCGAGTGGACGTCGGATCAGAGACCCGAGTAGAGGTCGGATAAGAGACCCGAGTAAGGTAATGACGAGAGACCCCGCGTAGAGGAAGCACGAGTGGAGGTGGTACAAGGAGTACAAGAAGTACAAGGAATACAGGAGGTAAAGGAAGGAAAGAATATTGGAAGAAGAAACAAGGGGATGGCTGGGAAAGCCAGTGGAGTAATTAATGATACTTTGGAACCTGGCATAAGAAGAAAACCTGCACAATCCTATTCCAGTGAAATAGGCAGAAGTCCCACGCAGAGAGGATTTAACCTTGAAGTGGATAGCCCTTGGAAGGCATCGCCTTTGGGGAGAAAGACGTCAGGTCAAGCACAGGTGAATGAGCAATCATTCCCTGAATCGTAGTTTGTGCCGGATAGCAACAAACAGATCAGCTGGAGAGCCTGGGAGCCGTCTGCAGGCAGAAGTGCTGCACAAACAGTGAGTAATTGGCCACCCGCCTGCCAAGCTGAATATAGAGATAATTCTTCCTCCTATGAGTCAATTGCTAAAGAAACTAGCAATTATCCTAATACCTTTATCTTAAAGGAAGAGAAGACAAACAGCCCTTGAGCAGAAGGGAAAAGCTATAGTAGATAGTAGTGCCCTCTCTCATAAGGAACAGGCTGAATTGCTACTTCAGAGCTTCCAACAGTTTTTAGACTTACAGGCTAGAAAACAGCTAGTATCACAAGAGGCAAATAATTCAGCACAGCTTGAAGGAGTAACCCAGGGAAATACAAGCATACCTGAGTGTGAACAAATGGACTGTACATTTTGTTGTATAGGAAAGCCAAGCTGAAGGGAACTGCCTTTATCGTGTGTGAGCTGAGTTCTGTAAAGCTGTTGTATTGCCGTGAAAAATGGAAGTTCTAATTACCTCCACCTGATTCTCAGCATAGTGAAAGTAACTGTGGCTGTAAGAGGTGCAGTGAAGCCAACTGACCTCTGGAGGCAAAAAGAGCAATTTGCTGGAAAGTGAAAAAGCAGCAGCATTTGTATTTGAGTTGCATTTAACCTAAGTTTTCTGTCTGCCTTTTGAAGCACCCTTGTTTGCTATTATATGCCATGTGATGGAACATTTACCTTTTTGCTTTAATAAAAATACTTATTATAAAGAAACCACAACTACAGTTTCTTAATCGGAGTGAGAAGAACTGGAACTACAACTCCCAGCATTCCTGGGGGCAAAGGTTACCTCCTTCCCTCACGAAGTACAGCGGCTGCTCATGTCCTTAACCCCTTGAGCCTGTCAGGGTCGCCGCACTACTCTATTACAGATTTGGTATCATCTGCAAAGAGGCAAACCTTACCCGACAGCCCTGCTGCAATATCACTAACAAAAAATGGTAAAAAGAATCGGACCAAGGACAGATCCCTGGGGCACACCACTGGTAACATCCTTCTCCTCAGAGTGAGCTCCATTTACCTGAACCCTTTGCCGCCTCCACTCAACCAATTTCTAACCCAACCAGTAACTTTATGATCCATCCCTAGGGTGCTCAGTTTGTTTTTAAGTTGCCTGGGCGGAACGGTGTCAAAGGCGTTACTGAAATCTAAATACACTAAATTTAGGGCTCTCCCTCGGTCCAACTCCCTGCTCACTCAGTCAAAGAAATCAATCAGATTTGTCTGACAAGACCTGCCTCTGGTGAATCCATGCTGCCTCGGATCCTGTAATCCACTGGACTCCAGAAACCTCACTATTTTCTCTTTCAGCAGCGTTTCCAATCATTTACTCACCACCGAAGATAAAACTAACTGGCCTGTAGTTTTCAACCACATCTTACTTCCGCTTTTGTGTAAAGGCACCACATGAGCCTCTCTCCAGTCCTTTGGCACCACTCCCAACTCCAACGAGGCATTGAAAAGGTCAGACAGTGGAGCTGCTAGAATGTCCCCAAGTTCCCTCAGTATTCTAGGGTGTATCCCATCCGGTTCCCCATCGCTTTGTCGACTTTAAGTTGAGCTAGTTCCTCATGAACACAGTCTTCTGAATGATGTCAAAGGCTTTACTGAAATCTAAATACACCACATCTAGGGCTCTCCCTCGGTCCAACTCCCTGCTCACCCAGTCAAAGAATTCAAATCATATTTGTCTGGCAAGACCTGCTTCTGGTGAATCCATTCTGCCTTGGATCCAGTAATCTGTTGGACTCCAGAAACCTCACTATTTTCTCTTTCAGCTGTTTTCAATCATTTACTCACCACAGAGGTTAGACTAACCGGCCTGTGGTTTTTAACCACATCCTTACTTCCGCTTTTGTGTAAAGGACCACATGTGCCTTTCTCCAGTCCTCTGGCACCATGCCCGAATCCAAAGACGCATTGAAAGGGTCAATCAGTGAGCTGCTAGAATGTCCCCAATTTCCCTCAGTATTCTTGGGTGTATCCCATCTAGTCCCATCGCTTTGTTCTACTTTAAGTTTAGCTGGTTCCTCATGAACACAGTCTTCTGAAAATTGTTCAAAATGCCCCTCACTTCTGTTTTCTGTTTGTGGGTGTTTTCTGAGGTCTGTCAGACGTCTGCCTTTGTGAGAATCTTCACAGTCTTTGAAAGTTAATATATCTATATGATTTGCAAGGTATTGTGGGCAATGCAGTTCATTCACACCAGACACAGCTGCTCACAATAATTAGTTGTGCTTTTGGGTAAAGCCAATAAGATATTTATTTATGGGGTTATTTCTCCCAACACAGATATGCTTGGTAGCACATAAATAAGGTTACTTGCTTTCAGTGTTAAACTTGGAAAAAAACAAAATAAGGAAAACAACATTTAAACTTATCAGGCAATCAAAAGCAAAAGAAATAAGACCTGGTTGATAACAAACTGGTCTTTTCTGTAGGCTTAGCTAATATCCTCTTAGCAAGTATCAAACAAACCAAAAGCCACAAAGAAAGAAAAAAAACTGTTCTTTTCAGGTTAACTTCTTATATCTTCCCACATAGATTCAGAAGTGATTCTCTCCTAGCTCACAAGGCAATTAGGTAAGGCTCAATTCCTAGCAGTTATCCAGCTTAAACCCCTTAGCTGGCTTGCTTTCTACTGCGTGGGTCAAATCCTGCTTCAGGAGCTTTCCTGAGTAGATTAAAGAACAAGTTTGTATTTCTTTGTGATGGTTGCTGTACTTTATAACAGAAAGTTACCAAAGGAGTTTAGACAGAGAGCAGTCCATGTAAACAGAATCTTCATCTGCTATCATTTCCCCTTCTTCAACAGCATGGGTTCAATATCATGGATTGGCACAGATGAATCTCTCAATGGAGCACTTTCAGGAGAATACTTGTTTCCCTGCTGTCTTCAAGGTTATAGCTAGGGCATAGATCAGTGTTCATACCTGAGCTTCCATTGCTGTTAGAGTTCCTCTCTATATAGCCCTGGCCAGTATGTAGTCCAGTTCTTATGTCCAGCCTTCCAATCCAGATCCCTGGACACTGGATTCTCTCTTCACATACCTTTATGGCATGGGTCTTAGGGTCCCTTCCACGTGCAGCCGTCTCCCTCACAGGTAGCGTCTGGAGATTCCTAGCTCTGCAGCAACCATTCCTCTGGCTTTCCCCAGTCATGGTGTATGCTGGCCCTTGAAATGCCTCCCAGTATACGTACTGCTCTGGACTCTTCTAGACCTCTCAAAGGCTTTTCTCTTCCTTCTTCCAAAGGGTTTCTTTCCCTCTCTGTCCGTCCGGTTTGGCTTCTGCTTCTGATGATCCTTCAGATGAAAATGATGATCAAGCTCAAGCTGATTCTCAGGATAAGGATAATTCTCTGTAGAATAAACTCTACCTTTATTCTGCCCAGATGAGTGCTCCTCCCTAATAACAGCGCAGCTGTGCTGAATCAGGCCCTGCCCTTTGAGATGAGTGCTTAGGGATTACCTCATAGCCCTCCTGATTGAACACACGTTTCCCCACTTCAGCTCCTCTAATGGCTGCTGGAAACCTGGTGCATTCTGGGACTGGTAGTCTTTTATGGGAAAATTCTGTTTTCTTATTTCTACCAAGAACTGACAGGTTGCTTGTTTCAGAGTCACTTCTTCTTTTCTATAGCTCCTTCCTGAGCTATGATAAGCTTCCTTATCACAGGTCCTGCTCCTGGCCCTTCATCTGTGAAACACAGAACAGAAATATTTGTTAAGCAATTCTGCTTTATCCTCATCAGCTTCTACATATTCCTCACCTTCACCCTTGAGTCTGACAATACCACTTTTGCCCTTCCTTCTCTCACTAACATATCTGAAAATGGCTTATCCCCCCATTTTATTGCATTGGCTATTTCTTTCTCATTTAGAATTTTTGCTTTCCTTAATACTTTGTTAGATTATATAGGTTTTTACAAATATAGATGCCTGTCTTCCTCTATATGTGATCTCTTGTATTTCATGAAGGCCTCCCTCTTATTCTTCACCTTTTCAGTTAATTCCTTAGAAAACAATAGCGGTCCCCTATTACTTTTGCCTTTATTTACCATTTTAATAAAAAGGTTGGTTGCCTTTAAATATCCCCTTCCAGTTTTGCCCAATGTTTTTCTACAACCCAGAGCTATTCCTATCCTGCTAATGACTCGTTGAGTTACTGGCCCATCTTGGCAAAGTTAGTTTTCCTAAAGTCTACGGCCTTCGCTTTTGAATGGATTTTATCAGTCGTATTCTGGTTTCTGGAGTCCAGCGGATTACAGGATCCGAGGCATCATGGATGCACCAGAGGCAGGTCTTGTCAGACAAATCTGATTGATTTATTTGACTGGGTGAGCAGGGAGTTGGACCGAGGAGAGCCCTAGATGTGATGTATTTAGATTTCAATAAAGCCTTTGACACTGTTCCTCACAGCAACTTATAAACAAACTGAACACCCTAGGGATGGACCCTAAAGTTACTGCTTGGGTTAGAAATTGGTTGAGTGGGAAGGCGACAAAGAGTACAGGTAAATGGAGCTCACTCTGAGGAGAAGGATGTTACCAGTGTGTGCCCCAGGATCTGTCCTTGGTCCGATTCTTTTTAACATCTTTGTTAGTGATATAGCGGAAGGGCTGTCGGGTAAAGTTTGCCTTTTTTGTGGATGATACCTAAAATCTGGAATAGAGTAGACACCCAGGAAGGTGTAGATAACATGAGGAGGGATCTAGCTAAACTTGAAGAATGGTCTAGAATTTGGCAGCTGGGATTTAATTTTAAAAATGTAAGGTCATCCATTTGGGCTGCCGCAATCCAAGGCAGCAATATAGTATAGGGGGTGAAGTACTTTTGTCCGCTAAAGAAGAGCGGGACCTAGGCGTGGTTGTGTCTGATGATCTTAAAGTAGCTAAACAGGTAGAAAAGGCAACGGCAAAAGCTAGAAGGATGCTTGGGTGCATACGGAGAGGAATGGCTAGCAGAAAAAAGGAGGTGATAGTGCCTCTGTATAAGTCTTTGGTGCGACCTCATTTGGAGTATAGTGTGCAATTCTGGAGACTGCACCTTCAAAAGGATGCGAACAGGATGGAGTCGATGCAGAGGGTGGCTACTAAAATGATTAGTGGTCTTCATTATAAAGCATATGAGGACAGACTTAAGAATCTTAATATGTACACCTTAGAGGAAAGGCGGGATAGAGGTGATATGATTGAGATGTTTAAATATCTCCATGGCATAAATGTTCAGGGAGAGAGCCTCTTTCAATTGAAAGCAAGTTCTGCTATGAGGGGACATGGGATGAGGGTGAAGGGAGATAGATTCAGGAGTGATATGCGGAAATATTTCTTTACGGAAAGAGTAGTGGATCCATGGAATAGTCTCCCAGTGGAGGTGGTAGAGATGAGGACAGTAACTGAATTCAAAAAAGCATGGAACAAACACAGAGGATCTCTAAAGGTAAAAAGGGGACTGTTTGTAGTTGTTGATATGGAAGGACAGACTAGATAGGCCATGTGGTCTTTTTTCTGTCATCATATTTCTGTGTTTCTATGTTTCTAGTCTTAATATTGAACAACACCATCTGGTGATCCACTGGATGCGAGGTGATCTCCCACTATAACATCTAAAAACACTTTCACCATTAGTAAGCACGAAGTCCAAGTATGGCCCCTTCACGTGTGTGTTCTGTTACCAGTTTGCCTAAATAGTTCTCGCTGGAGAGAATCCAGGATCTCCTTACTTCTAGATGATACTGCAGCAGGGATGTGTCAATCAACATCCGACATATTGAAATTCCCTATCAGTAGCACTTCCCCTTTCCTTGCAATGCTGAGTATGTCTTCTATTAAAGCTCTATCCACCTCTTCACCCTGTGAAGGAGGTCTGTATATCATGCCAATGCAAATAGATTTCTATTTCCCTCTTTCTAGTTTAACCCACTGTGCCTCCTCTCTCCCTTTTAAAGCCTTGTATTTCCCATAGCTTTAATATTATTTTTCTACATACAGTGCCACTCCTCTCCCCTTCTTCCTACCCTGTCCTTTCTGAATAAAGAATAGCCTGGTATAGTTAATGCACATCCCAGTCACGGTTGTCCGTGAACCATGTTTCTGTTACCGACGCTAAATCCAAGTCAGCCACTCCCATTAAAGCCTCAACATCTGGGATCTCATTTCCCATACTTTGGGCATTTATACACACTGCTTTCCATATGTTGTCCCTTTTAACCCCCAGGTATTTAATATTTCCCTTATGTGGGGGCTTTCTTCACCCATCCCCAACAAATCTAGTATAAAGCCCTCTTCGGTAGGTTAGCCAGTCTGCTAACTGAAGACATTTGACCCTTCTTGGACAGATGGATACCATCTCTGCTCTGCAACCCTTGGAACAGCATCCCGTGGTCCAGGAAACCAAAACCTCTCGATGACACCATCCACGCAGCCATGAAATAAATCTCCAGGATGAGAGTTTCTCGTCATTTTTGTCCTTTGAAGGCCTCATGCAGTCACCTTTTATCTGCATGCTCTTCCCACTGAAATAAAGCGCTGATGAGAAGTAATGATGGGAGGAAGAACAGTCAGAAGCCTGAATACCGCAGACTTCTCACTTCCTGTTAGAACAGCCAGGGCATAGGAAGAAACTGTGGCTTCAGCTATGGAAACAGTGTGCCAGCTTGGAGGACAGGGAACATGAGGACAGCCGGATTTCAAACAGCACATTTGTTGTCCATATCTTTAATGTCCTCCATGTTCTGAAAGGAAAAATATTCCACGGGAAATAAAAAAAGTGTGGAAGCAAAAAATGTCTGCAAAAATAATTTTTGCCCTAGGAGTGAACAAGGTGATATTTAAAGCCCTTAGCAAGCCAGCTAAGGGGTAAAGCACTGTCCGGTTGATGCCACTGAATATCTCAACACACTGCTCTGGCGCCATCCGTTTAGCACAGAGCGGTCCGTGGATGGAACAGGGGTGGTACCATTTACCCAGTTAGCGCAATTTTAAGCAACCCATGTCCGGACAACGTAGGCTGCATGAAAACCAGGCTGAAGTTGCAATCAGCTTAGATTTTGACTGGAAATCGCACTAACCAGGTAAGTGCTGGCATTTACTCTGCTAGTGCCGCTTAGCCCACATATTCAGCGGCAGTTCCTATCCGGATACTGACACTGAATACCCGCCAATATGTAAGTGTCATGGCTGACCACCATGGCATTTCAGTATCAGCTGTTTTGAAAATCAGGCCCTAACTTTTTGGATCAGGCTAAAGCCCCATGACATATGCTACAAAGGGTTTTTCTTATAAAATTCTGTCTGAAAGTCTTTTTCCTTTTCAGAAGTAGCAGAAGTTTAAATTGTGGAAAAGAGTTGCATTATTTCACAATAGTGCTAAACTGGCAATTAGGCTTCTACTTCCAGCTGAAGGTAACCTAGAGAAGAAAGTGACAGTCCCTGAAAGTTAATCAAGCAATGTGTTAAGTTAGTCCAATAAACAATATAGTCTAATAGCAACAGCCTAGCACCCAAGAGATTGGGGTTTGATTCCCACTGGCACTCCTTGTGACCTCGGGCAAGTCACTTTACTCTCCATGCCTCAGAAGAAAAGGCCTGGCAATCTACTTCCAGTCATTCCTTGACAAGAAAACCTAGGGACTGCTGGGTTACCAGGAGTCAGCATTGACTTGATGGCACTTAAAAAAAAAGTACAATAAAACTAAGTTACTTACCCATAACAGATGTTCTCTGTGGACAACAGGATAATGTCACATACTTACCTCCCAGGAGCTGGTCTCTACTTAAGACGTGAGCTCAGACCTCTTCCTGCCTTTTATACTACTACAACCTCAGCCTTATGATGCGGCGCTATCCGATTTGTCCTTCTGAATGTATCATGGACTGATTGGCCCCTGAAGAAGGCACTTACTGATTAGCTCTTGATGCCTATATATATCCTGGAACTCTCAGTCCTCAGATAGATCTCTTTGTGGGAGCTCTGAGTTTCTTGCTTGTCTACTGATCCTTGGTGGCTCACTTCTGCTTGTTTACTGTTAAGAAACCTATTATGCCTGCCTTGATTTCTGACTGTTCCTAGATTTTGCTTCTGTAGGCCATTACATTTGGTTCCATGCCTGGTACTTTCTTTTGCCGCCTCCTCTGCCTGATATATGATGTCCACGCCACTTTGCTAGGAACACTGCCACTATGCTTGAAGTCCTGGCATCTTCTAAGTACCAGAGTCTCAACCTAAAGAGAAAGGGAGCAGTTCTGCACTACCTAGATTCCTGGTATTCTCCCTGAAGTGGGCCTGGCCATGACAAATACAAATCCTCACAACTGGGTGACATTATCTGACAGTCGGCACAGATAAGCCTCTTTAGCTTAGGAAAACTTTCTAGATGTGTTTACAAACTACCATCACTTATGCGTGTGGCTTCATATCTACTGTCATCAGCAAGAACCTCTTCAATCAATGAAATAGCTTAGTTTAGGAGACAATCCTACAACAGGTGACAGAGTATTTGAGGGCTTCTATCTGTCCACACAAAATATCCGCTACTGGTAAGTAAGCTGGTTTTCTCCAAGGACAAACAGGATGCCAAGTCATCTCAATCAGGATGCCCTAGTTATAGGCTGCCTTCAACAGAATAGAAGGGGAAAAAACAAGTGTCCCAATGGGCAGAAACTAAAAACTATTTTTCGTGTAATAAGCATTGTAGATGGAAACTAAGGGGGATGTTTACTAAACTCCGAAATCGTGCGGGGCCGCGGTAGTGTGCCTGTGCCATATAAGGAGTGGGTGGGCCAGGCAGAAAAAGTTAAAAAAACGCCCGTACGTGTGCGCGTCGCGCAAATGTGCGTGGCTCACATTAGCGCGTGGGAAGGCTAAGTGGGGCGCTGCTGGGTACATAGAGGAAAAGACCCGTAGCACAATGGTGAAGACACTAACCCAATGACCCAGGTTCCACGGGTTCAACCCCCCAGTGTGCGCAAACCGAAAAGGCTGGCTGAGGCATGAATAGTAATGGTTCACACCTTATTTTGGGAGGCACGCTAATGTAGGGGGTCTATAGGCGTCGCGCTGTAACGTCTGGGCGGCAGCAACGTGCTTATTTTGCATGTAATCATCTGTCCCATTGCCAGATCTGGGGTGCAGTAGGCCATGCGCTGTAAATGTTGTGCGTCAGCAGGCCGCGCGCTGTCCATCTTGTGCGTCTCTGGCAGCAGTGGGCGTCGCGCTGTTAGTTGTGGATGGCGGAAGGCTGTGCACAACTGTCCATCCACAGGAACGCAGCCGTAGCACAATGGTGAAGACACTAACCAATGACCCAGGTTCCACGGGTTCAATCCCCCAGTGTGCGCAAACCAAAAAGGCTGGCTGAGGCATGAATATAATGGTTCGCACCTTATTTTGGGAGGCACGCTAATGTAGGGGGTCTATAGGCATCGCGCTGTAACGTCTGGGCGGCAGCAACGTGCTTATTTTGCGTGTAATCATCTGTCCCATTGGCAGATCTGGGGTGCAGTAGGCCATGCGCTGTAAATGTTGTGCGTCAGCAGGCCGCGCGCTGTCCATCTTGTGCGTCTCTGGCAGCAGTGGGCGTCGCGCTGTTAGTTGTGGATGGCGGAAGGCTGTGCACAACTGTCCATCCACAGGAACTCAGCTGTAGCACAATGGCAAAGACACTAACCAATGACCCAGGTTCCACGGGTTCAATCCCCCAGTGTGCGCAAGGAAAACAGGCTGAGTGAGCCACAAACCCCAATGGATAAAGGTTCAACAGGAGGTCTATGAATCTATTGCAGCGAACTGTTAATATGGGTGGCGCACAGTTATGTCCAGCAGCATCAGGCGGTGTGCTGATGTCCACGCACAGGAAAAGAGCCACAGCACAATGGTGAAGACACGGACCAATAGAGCAGGTACACCATCCCCCACAGTGTCTGGGCTCAGTGTGACATTATGTTAGGGGTCCTAGAACAAATGGTCAGCATAAGGCGGTGTGCTGATGGTCATGTGGTGGTGCTGTAATGTATTTTTGAGGCACAGTAATAGTGGATGGCAGAAGTGTTGCAGTGATGGACATGCACAGGAACAGAGCCACAGCACAATGGTGATTACACAGACCAATGTAACAGATAATATCTGATGGATAGGCAGCACAGAGTGAACCCCTTGCTGTACACTGACGAGAGACAAGGGTGTGTGCCCAGGTGATGAACCAGCTGTGAACAAATGGTCCAGTTAGCATAATATCCCAACATTGAAAACCAGATCTGGGGACCAACCTGATAAACACGTGTGTGACAAACATGCACCCAAACACCCCGCCCCCAAGAACACACTGAGCCAAACACACACAATATTACAAAGGGAGAGTCCGTATGGAAACGTAGAAGACACAGTGATGTGCAAAATCGCACACACATACACAGCTGTCACCATACACCAATGTGAGCACAGGTGGCCATGGATATTAACAGCAAATCGGTAGACACAAATGTGCTCCACGACTGGAGGAGAAGAATAGTGTCCCCAAATATGTCTTGCACACACGGCAACCATCACGCATATCATAACAGCACACCATGTGCCCCTGGACAAGTCACTGGAGGGACATGTTCCAGGAAACCCTGGACTCCCAAGGTCACAAGGAGCCATAACCGCTGCAAAGCGACACATTGTAGAATCACATTAGAATCACCTTGTCTGTTCAAAAAGAAACGTAGAGAAATAGACAAATGTCTGTGAATAATGCAAATTTACTTGGAAGAAGGTTCACACATACGATACACAGTGTAATCATACGTCCAAGGTGTGTCCCTCCCTGGCTAAAGATGGGAACACGGTCAGCAAGGTATAAACACACATGCTATGTAAAGGTCACCGGCTGAGCACAAATGAATGGCACGAGATAAAATGTGCATCAGGTGCATGATATGCACCATGTATCAGTGGCACACACCACAGCAGCTGCTGCATGCCCGACATGTGTCACCCACATATGATTGCAGGTAGGCAACAGGTGGTGCAAGATCAGAAACCCAAACACAACACATGTCCCCCCAAAAATAGCCCCCAGGCAACAGAGGAGGTTTCTAAATCACAATAAGATATGCTGGCCTCATATCGTAATGTGACACACACATCTATAAAGTAATGTCACGCCTCCCACATAATGGCTGCTCGCAACACCAGGAATGTGTCAATGTACACCTCATATATCAGCTAAAGCTGTGGGACTATATGCTAACAGGTAGCAGGGACACATGAAGACCAAAAGAGTTAGAAAAACACAACCGGATGAAATGTGCAGACATAACAACATGCATGAGGTCACCCTGCATTGTTTGTTGTGTAGACAGTATGTGCCCACATATAGCATGGTCCAGGGAATGCAGATGTCTCTTGGGAAAATGGACAGCCACAGTACCACAGCACAAATATAAGGTCCCAATGAGAGTGTCGCTCATGCAGGGGGTAGTAGAACAGGACTGTGCAGACATGCAATGCAAGGTGTGGACCATCATGCAGAGTGTCATGTCCGTACAGTAAACAAACACAACAACAAGCATGTTCATATGCGAAGGATGGGGAAACATGTCACAGTGAAACACACCGAAAACATAGTTCACCATGCTGTGACTCCCAAATATAGTCAGTCAGAGGCACAAGCACCAGGCATAAACTAACATGGTACAGTAATGCCACACATGAATGGAAACACCATTGCCATCCCAAAACATCAATCAAGGATGGTGTTGTGCATGAATGTGTGTTTTGTGCAAAACATGTATCATGGCGAGGGGTGGGTCAGGTGGACATATACGATTAAAACGCTGTATGTGTTTCCCCATGCCAGTTACATGGCTGTATGCTACTGTTGAAACAAACAGATAAGCGTATACTGTGTGCCATGTCACACACATGGGCCAAACATATACAACAAACAACTGGGGATGGATGACCATAGGACAAAGATAATGTCAGTCCCTAATGCGCACACTGTCCCAAAAGCAAAGGGTCAATGATATCAGCAAGATCACGTCAAAACACCCCCATGAAAACATGGGTATGCATAGTCAATGTTCACATTCCAATATGACACAGTCCAGCAATGTTCATATGTGTCCCTGCAATCACAAGGACTCCCAGCCAAAGCATGGCCCAAAATGTGTCCTGAACATGTCTGTCATGGGTAAACAACCAGTCCAAGAGCAATAATGTCCAGCACAGGCCAGTGTTCAACTTGCAGACGTGGAACATCCAATGGCAGTTTCCCCAGAAACACGAACATGGTGGTCTGTCACACAACAGGTGTTGGAATGCGGAGCCGAGAAGCACTGAGGAAATGGGTCTGGTGTGTCCGCTGCCCTGTGTCAAGATAGGATAAGTATGGCACACGTTAGAAACATTGCAACAGCAGCAAATATTCCCACGACGCACAATGCAGGAAATACACATACAAGGGATGCAAATGCAAACATCAGAGGATATGCACAACATATAAAACAATGATGAGAACCAACATCACATGTTAATGCAGACACGGGTGTCACATGGAAAAGGATAGGAACAATAACATGTCACACGGGCATCTCACAGCGACACACTATATGCATATGTCTGTGTCCACAGAGATGCCACATTACATGTCCATGAGATGAACAGAAACCTCCTGCCACGCACAGTTGGATGTAAGCACAAAAGAACAAATATGTAACCTAACCTATGTGTGCATCATGTGTTCCTCATCAAATCCATCAGCTATTGCATAGCCACACCAGGTCACACCGAAGGGAGAGACGTCAGGCAAACCATTAGAATCACCATGTAAATGTCCTGTAGATGGATCTCTACATTATGCCTATGTATGACATAAATAGATATTGCTCAACAGTTGTCACACCAAACACAAGACTCAGCTCTGCTCACTACAAATGTGGGCCATTATGGAAATGTAAACATCACAACCGTAGAGTTATCAAAGTCCACAATGTCCCCCAGGTGCACACACCCATCATAGCACATGATAATGTATCATGCGTGTGCAATTCAGCACCACATAGTCAACCCATAAACACACAACCACACAATATGCGTAGTTCAGCACAACAGCTGTAATAAATGGCCTGTATGTGCACAACTGCTAATCTGTACACATAATGGCCGAGTCACATGCATTGCTACCCTGTTGATGGCTGATCTAACTAAGATGGTGGATGCAGCAAGTGGAGGTTCCACCAAATAACGACATTGACACACACATGTACATCTGCTGTAAATAAGGCACAACAGCTGTTACACTAACCATTATGAACACAGACACATGGGGAGATGTGTGACAACAGCACGATATTGGCAAGGGAGGCTCACCGTCAATAAGTAAACAACACCAGCTACCCACTGAGACACATAGCTGCCAATATGTTGTCCCCCTGACCCCAGACACATACAATGTATCTGTAGATCTACTCACCTTGAACTCCAGGATCTGGAGGATGTCCGTTCATGTCCCAATGATACACGCCGACACCGTTGTCATCATGTATGTCCTGTTTAGCGGAGAAAATATAAACTAAAATAACTGTCAACTACGAGATGTGGAAAACACACTGCACCTCAATGTCCCCAACTGTCACACAACATTACATTACCTTACAACTGACTGTTCACCCTCACACTGCACAGATCGTGCACATGGAGTGTCATAATGTAGATGTCCAATGCTAATTGGAGGGCCCCACAGAGCCGTCAGTTGGCCACACTCCCTCTCTGTTGGTCCACAAATATGTCTAAAGAGGTGGCTGTCCCCACAATGTTCTGGACGTATCCAAAGATCACACTATCAGTCTGTGTCAACCAGGTTTTAAACCAATACCCCCTCTCCGTGTGTGGTACCCTCAATATGTTGTCTTGTATCACAGTGTAAAGACCTGTGACACCTGGAAGATATGCACCACAACCACACGTATCCACTGTGTAGATGCATAATATCCAGTGTACATCTCCACAGCAAATAATACTGTGTGTGCTGATTGTGTGTTGAAATACATGGCAAGCTCAACAACATGTATGGCTAAAAACAACCCCCTGTCTGCATGTCACCTGACCATGATGTCTGCATGTCATCCCATTGTGTAACTGTGAGAATGTTGAACCATGGATAGGCCACCTGTTCCCCTGCTCCCAAAAACATACATCTAGGACTGTGTGTGTATGTGGACCTAACATCCCTTGCTAGTGTCCTGAAGGTATCCGTGGCTGTGTACTGTGCCATCCTGCCCTCCAAATACCATGTACCTGAGCCATGAGGTGGATGTACAGATACCCCGAAATACATATGCCCTGCTCACAAATTAATAACACAAAACCACATTAAAGGGCTCACAGGCAGCGTTACCGTTGCCCAAGGAACTCCACCTGTGGATGTGACCCACATGACATCTGTAATGTGTGTACAAGTAGGATAATGAAACTAATGACCCCGCCTCAAACATAGGCTAGCAAGCAGATGGACCCCTGGCTGCAGAGTGAACATGTTCACATGTTTCACCACATACATGTCTGTGCTACGTGAAGAGGCATACCTTGCCATAAAATGGTTGTGTTGCAGCAAAACATGTAACAAGACATCAATAACATCATGGGAATGTCGTCAGGCGCATGCCAACTGTGCACTGTCTGACATGTTGCATTGCAATAACAAAGAGACACACATAGCCAGCTCACAGGGGTAGAAACAGCACACACAAGCCCCCAAAGAGGAATGTACAAAGCAAACCAATCATAGCATGAGTGCTGCGCACAAACATGGCCCTCCCCACCCACACCAAACCACGTACCACATGCCTGACACCGTGCTCCACACACACAGGAGGACACTATAACCTATGTCTGGCCAGCAGTTGCTATCACAAACAGCCACTCACTGGTACTGTGGCCCCCAAAGCTCCAAAAGGTGTACCAACCCACAGCCACACACGACACCAACAGCCGCTGTTGATCCCTGTCCACATTGTCCAAAAAAACACCCATGCATACATGTTATGACATTTGTACACCTGAGGGACAATGCAGGCCCTGGATCTGAATGTCAACTGGTCAGAAACATCACCACTACTAAGCAGCACATGCACACACAGGCACATATATGTGGGCAGATGTGCTATACATACCAGTGAATAGTTCTGTAATCAACCTCCGCCTGACTGCTGTGCCTGCCTGTGTGTCAACACAGGCACGTACAGGGGGGCACGGTGGATCCTCCTCCACATCCTCATTAATCTCTGCAGGGATACCATGCTGAGAGCAATGTTGTGCAGGATGCAACAGGCTACGATTATCTCTGCAACAGTCATTGGCGCATATTGTAAGGCCCCACCTGTCCGATCCAGACACCTGAAGCGACTTTTCAACACGCCAAAGGTGCGTTCTATGACAGAGCGGCTGGAGGCGTGGGCCTCATTGTACCTCCGCTCTGCACGTGTCCGTGGCTGGCGCACAGGGGTCAGCAGCCAGGGGCGACACCCATACCCTGCATCACCTGCAGAAAATAAAATGCAGGTCAATGAATAAACGCACACCACACCATAAAAGGACACACGTATAGACGTGAGAAGCAACCTCAGAACACATAAGGACAGAAATATATGACACCCAACAACTACCTACCTGACCTAATTACACCTATGCTGATTGAAATGCAACAAAGGGCCTCTGTAGTCTGTAAAGACCTGTCAAACTACAACACAATCACATTGTGTCCACAAATGATCCGCTAGGTGTAGCACAGGCGTCCTGTCATGGTGTTCATGGTCACATCCCTACCACCATCACCACCAATGACACACTACAACAGCAACACACACGTAACATAAACAGAATATATGCTTGCCAAGCAAAAACCACAATAATGTATTTATTAGACGCAATGTAGGGGCACACAACGAACATGTATGACCGTGAGCTCAGCCAGGAGAAACATTATATCACCTCAACAGCCCGCGTCCTCCAAGGTCTACATATCAACATATACCAGTCTGACGCCAGATGCTGTTTGACAGCTGCCCATCAAACATCCCATTGGACACCCTGGCCACTGTCCCCATCATGTATCCCTCCTTGTTAAGCAGCACAACACATAAAACAACACTGTAGCCCATATGATCACTAAAACATCACAACTAATGAGCAATAACTACGTCCCTGTGTATGTCCCACCAATAGCTACCTGTCTCTACACAACATGGCCCCTTGCCCTTGCTGTCACCTCACACAAATTACGAGTCACATCAGGATAATCACATACAATGACGCCCTGGTACGGCATATCTGCAGTGGCTAAAGGTAATGCAAAGCCCAGACCTGATTGGACCCCTGTAATGGCACAGGACAAAAACATGAACATAACAATGCAAACGTGTACTCCCACTTGCAAAGGCCGAGAACATGCATGATACGTACCCAACCCACCACCCTCTGTTGTCTAACAATCAATAGCTAACATCCCCACGACAGGGTGAGTGTGTGGCCCTCACACGCACATGATAATCACAAGGTGCATGGATTGTCAATCACATACATCTCACAGGACCTAACACAGGTACAATCCAAAACCATGCATGCACAGGTGGGTGAGTATGGTAACAAACCAACCCCACCCACCCACCCCACCCCTGTGCATAGATGACATACACATCCAATCGTAATACACACACAGCACAAACGTCAGAATATGTGCATATGTCCACTACCAACACCAGCATATAAATTGCAATATGTCCGTAATATGGCTGTGAAATGGCCAATTATGTACCCTGGTAAACGAGGTCTACAGTCCCCCAACAATGTCAACCCATATCATTAGTCACACTGCTGAATGTTTGCATCGTGGTGTCACAATGCACAGAGAGCAAACGCTGCACTACATGAGAGATGTCACAACAAAACAGTCATATATGCATCATGACATTATTTAACGGTCCCTACTCACCCAGCAATATGCAGTCACCATACTGTCCCTCCTCAAATTCCCTGAATAGTGCTGAGCGATGCAGGATATAGGAGTCATGGGTGGACCCTGGAAACCTTGGGACCACATTCAGAATATGCAGATTAGCATCCCATACAACCTGAACATTCAGGGAATGGTAGTGTTTGCGGTTGCGAAACACCACCTCCCTGTCTCTTGGCGGGACCAGGTCAACATGTGTGCAATCAATAGCTCCCATCACGTGTGGTATCCCAGCTAATGCCTCAAAGGCCTGGTTCAGGGTCCCCCAATGTTGCCTACTGTGGGGAAGGCCTATGTAAATTCCCCCACCCCGGCTGACCATAGCACGCAGTACTTGGTGGAGACAGAGTGAGAAGGTGGGGCGGCTCATGCCACCCACTGCGGCCACAGAGGTCTGGAAACAGCCAGAGGCGAAGAAATGTAACGCAGCAAGGGAGCTTGACTAAACCTGGTATGGCTGGGACCGGTCAGTCAGGGGCTCGAGGTCAGGTCTCAGATCCTCATAGAGCCCCCTAATAGCCCTTGTGCTCAGTCGGTAAAGGGAGAGTACCTGGTCCTCACGCAAGCCCTGGAGCTGGGCCCTGGGCCTGTAGAGCGTGGCTGCCGAGCCTGCACCTCAGCACGCCGTCTGCGCCCTCCACGCCCAGCACCTCTCTGGACGGCCTCCACAGCTGCAGGTCTGAGTTGCTGCGGGTCTACACCATGTCCTGTGCCTCAGCCCCATGGGCATCATCTCCCCTGTCCGGCAACCGCAGCATCTGCCCACGTCTCCGGGCACATGCAACAAAATATATGTCAGACATCAACACCCCTGTGTGGCTACACAAGCACAGACACACAGACACAGACACCGACACACACAGAGACACACACACACGCGCTACACACACACACACGTTCCCAAACACTGGGACACCGTACAAACCACGAAAGAAAACAGTCAAAACAAAACCCACAAAACAGACTGTCATAACACCTGCTCTCAGTTTCAACACACAAACAACACTCGCAGCGTCGTCGCCGCGCCTAAACGAAAACACCCTCAATGTCTCCAAATCTGCAGAAGCAATTTAAACAGGTGACTGGTATGTTCCCGTACTGTGCGCTCATGGCGCCTGTTGTGTGGATTGCGAACGCTTGTGCGAGGCGAACATGTGCATTATCCTGCGTCTCTGCATGACGTTACGCATGGGCGAGACTGCTGTGGGTGCCGCGCATGTGCAACTGTTGGTGCGCGTGAGTGTGTGTGAATTAAGCGATACGCGCATGTGCCAACTGAGTCACACGAGCGTCATGCGTAGTGGCGCGGAGCCCATTTTAAGCATTGGGCGTAAGCATTGCCCTGACGTCAGGATGCTCCTAGAAATGCACATGCGCTAAGAGTAATCATTTGCGTGTTCGCGCACAAAACACGACAGCCTAAACGCACCGCCCATGTGCAATTGGATATCGGGCGCCGCCCACAAGCAGTCACCGTTCGCGACAGATTTGCACCATGCGCAACGTGCGCCGCCGCAAAAAAAAGGTACAAAAGGGACAACAGGAACACAAGGTATAAAGGTTGAGGGTTTGACTGAGGCAGTGGGCGGGGAGTGTAGTAAGTAAGAGGACTGTGATTGAGAGGTGTCCTAAGTGATAGGTAGGATCTCTGTTTATCTGTGTCATCAGTTGTATCCTGTGCGGATCCCGTATCTGTTGTCATCTCCGTAGTCCCCTGTTTATTGTGTGAACGTCTCTGTGTACTGTGCTGCTTACTGTTACAGTTCATGTGTTTTGGTGACGTTGTGAGGAGGTCATAGGTTGTGGTTGTACTGTTCAGTGGGTGTTGTAGGGAGATGCCCAGAGGGGGGTGAGGTGAGTTGGGGAGGGGACAGGTGTGTTGAGTTTCAGAGAGAGGTAGCTGGGGTTGGAGGGGGATGGAGAAGGCGGAGTCAGAGCCACGAGGGGGAGGGAGGCGGAGAGAGAGGGGTACACAGAAGCGATCGAGGAGGAGAGGGAACGGGACAGGGTTAGTGAGTTAGGGAGAGGGAGGAAGGGACAGAGAGGAGAGAGGGATAGAGAGAGGGAGTGGTGTGAGGCTGAGGGGTGCGGGAGGGTGTGTGTGCGGGGGGCGTGCAAGGTGAGGTGGCCCCACCCGTGCCACTGGAGGCAAAGGGCCTGTGGGGTCCTGAGGGCCCTGAGGATGCCACGTGGCAAGCACCAGGGATAGCAGCAGCACTCTGGCCACAGCTGGCTCCCAGCAGGCACACTGGGACAAGAGTGAAGAGCGTTACCAGTGCCTGAGAACCTGCGGAGAGAGGGTCACTAAGATTTACGGATGGCTGGGAAGACCCACCCTCAAGCCTCTCCATGGTCCCTGGAGAACTACGAGGAGCTGTGTTTGGCCGTCTTAGCTCACGGACCAGCACAGCAGGACCGGCAGGTCGGTTTCGGGGAGGAGGTCAGGCATGGAGTTGGGGCTGAGGTTAGGGGGGGCCCCCTGGAGGGACATAGACAAGGCCCCTAAAAGAAAAAGATATTCAGATATCAAGAGAGGTGTGCGGTCAGAAAATGTGTTGGCCGGAGAACATCCCATGCCAGGGGCACAGGTGGCGGTGGCCCCCTACCAGCAATGCCTCAGACCGGCCCGACCCCCTGGAGCAGCAGCTGGCGGAAAAGCCTGGGACCTGTATACACCTATGGGCTGCCTGAGATGCCTGACACGGCAGATGCTCACATTGCAAGGTTGTTCTGTTACGCATAACCATCACATCTTCATCACCTCCCTGAGAGTAACAGTTGTGTAAACCAGCTCAACCCTGTTGCACATGCCGCACCCATATCTATATCCACAGCCCATCCATAATGTACCTACGCAGGGATCAGCGGTTGTGTGCCACTGCCCCCATCATACCCTATGTTTGTCATACAAACTACCACACAGTGCTAACCACTGGCTCCATGGCCTTGAGGTGTCTGGAGTTGGGGTGGGGCCCTGGGCAGGGTTTGGGTTTTGTATGTGTGAAGGTGCATTGCTATGTAGGTCTGGGGGACTGTCATGGACATCCGCTGATGTATGCCCTTCCCACCGCGTCATGTGTGGATGCAACAATCACGAAAGGAAATGTAGCTCAGACAGAAGTATGGCAAAGGGGAACATGTTACCCCCCAAATTGCAAGTAAACAGACCTCCCCATCAAAACTGTCCCCTGACATTACGTTGTTTGACACACATGTAGACATCAATCTATGACTGGAGCATGAACCACAATGTGGTCTAGTACTGTAACCCAGTCACGCTACCGCCTATCCTCTCTACTGCCATATGCTCGGCAGGCCATTATCTACAACACCATACATATTAGGCATGGCCATGACCAGTCAGGAGGCCAGTGCCTCACCAATCTCCGTTGATCCAGACAGTCTCTGCCTGTTCGTTGTTTCCGCGCAATACAATCATTGTCCAAGGCGGATCCAAGGTTACATCCTCCTCATCACATCCCCCTGAGTCGCAACGCCTCTCTGTTGTATGGATTAACCGTCCATCTAAGAGATATTAGTGATCTGTTCTAAGGAGTAACTATGCCTGCTGTAACAGCTGGAACTGTCCTAAAGGTGCATCAACGTATTGGGGAGGATCAGAAACGCATTAGCCAGAACTACACAACACCCGATCATGGCACCCAGAATTGTCAACAGCTCTGTTTTGCCCATCTATGACATACACTGTTGTAACCCCTCACCCCACCTGTCTGTGTAAGGCAAGTGGTGGGTGACTCACATGTCACCTGTATGTGGAGTGTCCCCACGGCACCGTGTCCTCAAATGGTACGAGGCCGCTAAGGTCCTCCTGGATAATACCTCCTCCCACATAGATCAGGTGTGTCCCACGCACCGGCCTACTTGGCAAATCCTCAAGTTATCTGTTGTGCATATCTTCTGTTTGGGAAAACACATGGACATACAACAGCAATAGCTTCGGCCGTCAATAATGCCTGACTCATGGCCCGCTGCTGATAATAGTCAGTCACCACTACCTGTCTGCATTTTGATGTGACACAGCAAATCAAACACCATGTACCTTGTACAGGGGTATATCTTGTTACATATGTGGCCACTCTGCTCTCTTCCCCTTCTCACGGGTTTAGCTATGCCCTCCATAGTGCATAGCCATCAACCCTGTGTCTCCCAGTGCCCCACAACTCACCTGTTTTCTCCAGATTGTAATGTTGAGGCCCTGAATATCCCAGGCAAATGCTGTGTTGTGTGTGAATCACCTCCACTCACGAATGCTGCCTCGGGCATTGTTTCCCCCTCTAATGTGGTCATAGGTGTCAGCAGCTAGAGGCAAGGTCATGGCCCCCAGGTTGTTTTCCCTCCCCCCTCCTCTTCTCTCACCTTCCTCTTTGTCTCCCTGTCCCGCTCTGTGTGAGCAGCTGGCTCTGCATAGCGCAGTGTG